>VXAY01005269.1:636397-671541 GCA_013399855.1 Oxyruncus cristatus | reverse complement strand
TGCGGCCCGCGCTGAGGGGAGAGGCCGCCGCACAGCCCTGAAAACCAGAAAAATTAATAAATATATATTGTGTGTATGTGTGTGTGTATATATATATATACATAGCTTTGTGGTTTTGCCAGAAACTACTTAGTGATGCAACTTGAAATCCTAATTGATGCTGCATTCCGCTCCGGTCAGGCTGATAACAGCAGTCCCTTTCTAAAGAGTGAGCCTCTTAATAAAATTGGGAGGCGGTTCATTATGTTCCGGCTTTTTGCGAAACTTCCCCAGTGTGTGTGTGTGTGTGGGGGTGTGTGTGTGTGTGTGTGTAAAGTCCTTGACAAATTTGGACTCCACTGGAGCAGTAAGAAAGCTAAAGTCAAATTAATCAGAATAGGTTACCTAGATGAGACAGTCATTGCTGCTGAGCAAACCTTTAGGGAGAAAAGTTGTCCTTGAAAAATATTTGATGAAGCTGCTGCACTAGGAAAGGGGCTAAATCTATGAATAAAACAGCTACATAGAGAGCTTCAGGGTCCCCATAGACTCCGTTTGTTGAACAGAGAGAGGCAGGGGAGAAAAGGGAGAAAGAAAGAGGCTTATAATATATACAGCAACTCAAAACACCTCCAAATCCAGAGAAATCTAGCAGTCTGTCCCACCAAGTCCAAGAATCAGAAACAATGCTTTGCCCCAAGGTATCCCTTGAGCTAGTCAAAGCATTTAGATCCCTTGGGCAAGTGGCAAGGAAGCAGAAAGGAAGTTTCTTCCTAATCATATTGCAAAGCACTGGTTTATCTTGGGTCTCTGCCTCTATTTTACAGCCATAAATAGCAGCAGAGGTGTTTTCCAGGTCAGAATCCAGCCTGGGGACACCCACACCTCCCATTCTGACTGTGACTTTTGCTCAGAGTCAGTTGAGTGTGGGAGGACTCTTGTGCCATCCATAATTTACATCAGATTCAGCTCACCTGCACTAGAGGCAGCACAAAGGGTCATGATGCAGTTAGATCAGGATATCAAGAACTCCCCATCTTTCAATCTTCCCTTGGGAAACATCCAAACAAATCTCTTTCTGGTTTGGGGTTGGGTTTTTTTTTTCCTTTATTTTTAACATTTCTGGAAAGCTCAAGTCCTGCACTTCTTTCATACAAAATGCACACGCAAATTTGACAGGCAGGAATGATTTGCCTGGACAACTTGAAATCCAGTAAATGAAGAACAATGCACTTGGCCACACCAAAGATCCACCTGGCCCAGTAACCTGTTTCCAACTGACCAGCAGCAAAGTCAGGGGAAGAGGACAAGAACAGTGCAAGTTTGTAGTGACAGCAGTTCTGACTGCTCCCTTCCCCCTCAGCAATTTGTAGCTCGGAGACTTCATGAACCAAAGGAAACATACCTGTGCATAGGGATACCTTTTTCTGTTGTTATTGTTGTTTTTTTACTCCCATGTTCTTGCACATTCACTTTAGGGACCCATAGGAATTTTCAGTTTATGCAACACCCTGTGGTGAGGTGTTCCATTATTTTTCCCTGTGCCACTTACAGTTTTATCTTCTTCCTTATCTCCTCTGCCAGACTGAAGTCTTCTCCTTTTATACTTTACTCATTTTCAATCATCCAGACAAGTTACAGAAACAATCCCACACAACTCAGGGAACTAAACACATACCCCTGCTAAAAAAAATATCTAAAGGCAAAGGTGGGAGCAAAAAGGCTTTTAAGGTGTTTCTTAAGTGAAATATGGTTTAAATAAAGCAGTGTTGAATAACTGCACATTATAGGCATTTGTCTCATACAAGAACTAAACACCAAATCACAAAGAGTTCCCCTGGTCCTAGAAGTAAAATATAAAATATCAGGAAAAAAGAAGACACTTTATGATTGGGGAAAGTTTGAGGTAACCTGTCATTTAAGCAGTTAGCTTCCTCTCAGACTGTTATTACAACATTATGCACTTTAACAGTAACAGTAATAGGCTTTATCAGGGGCATTTGGCAGCCCTCTTCCATGTAAGACAAATTATGTCCTTGGGGGAATATTATTTTTATATCATCACTATGGGTTTTATTAACTCCATAGTTCCCTGCAGAAATGTTGGTCCTCACCTTTATGAGTGCCCTGGCAAAGGTGGCAGTGATGAATAAGCCCTGATTGGGTGGCCTGTACTGCACTGAGGGTAGACAAGGGTGAGTACCACCAACTCCTGCTGAAGCCAGTCAGACACTGTCACAGATGTCCTTGAGGTCAATGGGAGGACCAACCCTCAAAGATGATTAAGATGTTCAAAAAGACCTGTACTGCTAGTTTCACTGTGCCGTAGGGTACAAGCCTTCTTCTGATTCAAGCCATACACTAATCTCTCCCTGCTCCCTAATATGAATTATACGACCAGTGATTAGGACAATGGCAAACCTAATGGCATATTTTGTAGGCTACATTCAACTCTAAACTAATTTTTTCCTGTGACTCAGTGAAAATAATTTGGGGAAAAAAAAGTGTACCTTCATACCTTGGAAAGCATTGGGACAAGTTGAGATCACAAAAAAGCCTGTCTGACATTGTATCTTTTTCTCCCTCACTGCTTTTTCACTTCCAAAGGACAGTATGGGGATGTCTAGAACTTACTTTTCAGTAACTGAAGTGATTAATTTTAGTCATGAGAACAATGCACATTTTTATCTGATTAAGTCAAACTCACTTAAAAAAATCTTCTCCATTTATTCTAAATCTTCAGGTAGATAACAATTTCATCTCATCCTGTGCTAATAAAGTACCTTCATCATTGCTCTCTAAGCAAGCAAAATATGTATGACTATGAAAGTTTGGCTGTGGAGTTTTTTTGGAGGAGAATGCACTATGTAACAAAAAACTCCACACTAATATTGTCAGATTTAAGCAGGGAAAAATTCTTCTGCTATTTGGACCATATATATTACCAAACATAGTTTACTACGAAGCATCTAACCCACTTACATATACTCACTGTGGATAGTGTGAACAGTGAAGTATATGGATATGTTCACCCCGAGCCAGTACAGTAATGTCTTGTACTGTCATCCTCCAAGCAGGAGAACGACAAAGCCCTGATAACTAGTGATCTGGAAATTCTAAAGTCCATTCAAACCAATTTTTCTCCTATACAATTCAACTCTGTTTTCACTTTGTCTATCAGCTTTGTGTAGTGAGAAACAGCACCTTCCCAGTGCTTTCCTCTATGGGCTGTGTAACAGTGCTGGATTGTATGCTGCCCCTCAGCTATCCCCCAGGCCGCAGAACTTCAAGGGAGATTTTTAACTGTTATTTCAGTGAAGTTATTCCCACATATGGTTTATAAAGCGCTCTGAGATCCTAAGGGATGAAAGGGGTTATATAAATGCAAATTGTTGCTGTTGTTATGCATGAACCACAGTCAGGTTTTAAACTAGACTGACTATGAAAAATGTCATTTCTTCTGACCTTTCCTGATAAGAATCACTGCGATTAGAAAATCACTAAACTGTTCGGACATAAAGACAAACTCCAGTTCAAATTCTCTGGAAGGTAATAGCTATACTTCAAGTGAGAAGATGAGTTAAGGGAATAACAAAAAAAGTACTCCCTGACTTAAGGCAACACTGTTAAGAAACCAACCCCCAGGCCAAGGAATCTGGGCTCTTATTTTGACCCTGTACTAGACTGCAGGACAACTGGGAGGAAATCTGTTCAATGTTCTGTGCTTCTGTTCATAACTCTCCTCCTCCCTCACCCACCATCTGTTTTGTCTATCCATATGGTACATGTCTATCTACATTGCAAATTATCTCTAGCTCACTGTTTGTATAGTGCTTACCCAAACCTCCTCCTCACATTTCCAAGGGAATAAAGCCAGCTAAGTAGCTGCAACCCTGTCAGGTTCCTAGGCAAACGTAAGTAAATTGCATGCTGCTAATGGAAAAGGTGGAAAGTGGGGCCATGGCCCTCCGGTACACCAGCTTCTTCTTCCCAAGTAAATTTTCAGATGCTTTACAGTGCTATTTTGAGAAAGGTGAGCTAGCTCAGAGTTAATTAGCTGGGGCAGAGCATTGCATTAATATCATTATATTGCCTCAGGTATGAGCTAGATTGTGCAGAACCAAACTGGGAATCATGGCATGACTGCACTGGGCTTTGAAGAATTATCCTCAATACTCACTAAGGAAAAAAAAATCATACAGTACAAAGAAACTGAGGAAGAAGTTCAACATCTGATTTCACTAATGATCTTGAAAGGGTCTTCAGTCACTCCTAAAAATTTACAGCCTTTAACATGTCCTCTCCACTGGATGCTTATTGCACTTCTACTCTGTTACCAAGACACACATGGAGTAGTCTGTGGATATATCTGCCACTGGAAGAAGTGGAATATGGTTGTCAAGAGACACCAGAGAAGTTGCATCATACTTGTTGGCCAACTATTGCTTTGTCTCTGACCACAATAGCTCTTCTAACAGAAATCACAGACTTAGTGTGATAGCAATAAAAACCAGGGCAAAATGATGGCAGCCGTAGCTGTTAAGAAAAGAAACATAGATGTCTTTGATTCAGTTTTACTGTTGAAAGTACTTTATTCCTGTATTAGTGCACAAGGTACTACGTTGTGCACAAGTGCACAAGGTTTTTTAGCAGTTTAGTTTTTATTTTGAAATAAGGTGATAACTTGGACAGCTAATTCCAGGAGTTAAGAAGATGGACTTCCACTCTTTTTTTTTTTTTTTTTTTTCAAATAATGGTGCAAACGTTCTGAACAGAAACCCTGTAAGGGCCAGCTTCAACCCAATCTAATTTCATGGGGAGTTACACGTACTATCGTAGAAATCAGCAAGACTACAACAAAGCAGATGTTGGTTCATTTTGGTCCAGAGTAATAACAGAGTTCCTATTCAACCAGTAGCCTGTCTCACTGCATTCAGCCTTTTCTGGATAACTCTTCCACAAGAAATTATGAAGTGTGAAATTAATCTTGGAAAGACTGTAGAAACTTGTCATTCCTTACTGGGCATAAATCCCTCTCATTCCCAGATCTACTTTTGATATTGAGGCAGTGTCTCTGAGTGTCCCAGATTTGCACAAAAACTGCAAGAAGACCAGTCATACTGTGATTTTGTGACACACACTTTAAAATAAGGCTGAGGGTTTGCTTTGGGGTTTTTTGCTCATTTGCTTGTTTTCCCCAAGAAAACCCCAAACACTACGTCTTTGGGCAGTCTGTAAGTGCTACCTCACAAACAGTGGCGATTAAGCTCTGACTAAATGTAAGAATTATCTACAATCATGGAACATTGTCTGGTAAAGTGATTTTCATTGGAAACTCAGAGGCATCAAGGAAGATACCATGAGAACATGCACACCAGTTTAATGAGAAACCACATCTTTTTGGAAAGTAACACAGAAAAGATACTTATTTTGGACTCCAACCCTACAGATAGCAACCTACTTAGTCAGTCTAAAAAAGGAAAGAAGCAGTTGGGCCCCAGAAGCTATCTGGAAAACCACATCCACAGGATTTAAATAGAAAGTATCTATAAAAGGTAATTCTGGTAGAGTCCAGACTGGGATTAAAGTATTAAAGGTAGCTTTAATATTCAACTGGATAATAGTTAGAACATTCTCAGTTACAGAAGTGACCAACAACACAATTTCACTCTGTTTATACAAGACTTTAATTGACATCTAGGCAAGTCCAGTGACATTTGAGATTAACACTATTTCCAAATCAATAAGCATGCAAAAAAAAAGGCAACTTTACCACAAAATGAAACATTGCAAGATATCTCAAAACTAAATTTGCAGCTTGCTTAGCCTCTGAATAACTCTCAGATGATCAAGAAATTTTCCCACCCATTACAAATTTATGTGTATTATCCACAGATACAGGCAAAAGACTAGGATAAACTGTTAGGATATTGTGATAATTAAGAAAAAAAAAAAAAAGCCTCATCACCAAGTCAGTTTCTTACCTTTGTCTATCATGAAAGAAAAATAAATCTAAAGACATGTCCTACACTTACTGTAGAGCATCTAAGTCATCTACTAACAGCACCTGAGAAAGTATACACAATTTACTCTCATGATATTTTTTTTGCAAACATTGCCCCTCAACAGCATGCAGTTGAATTTCAGTATATAACAAGGCGATGCACTTCAACGGAATCAATGATGATATGAAACTAACTCTGATGAGTTTCTTGCAATGTGTGCCTATATCAACAGGTACATACCAGTATATCTCACCAGAAAACAGCAAGTTGCTTTACTCTCTTTTAAGAAGCTGAACATAGAGTTCTGTAGAGAACATAGTTCATGTAGCCACAAAGTGCACACAGTTGAGCCAGAAAGAATTTTGCTCTAGAAATTTTCAAAAATAAGCACTTCCTTCATACATGATCTTTCTTTTTTCCTTTTTCTCTTTTTCCATGCCACTTCATAGGATTACAAATTAATTTAAAACCTCGTGTCATTAAAAGAAAATAAAAGGGTATAAATCAGAAAAGTTAAAGATACACAAAAAAAGAGAATTGTGAGGATGGTCAGACCATTTCTAGCCCCCTAGTTTTTAAAGTGCAGAATTAGAGTCTGGAAATACAGAATAGTTTTCAAAGTGCCGAAATAGTCTGGACTTCCTGCATTTAATATTAGAGATATATTAATCACTGCTTATTGCCAGCCCGATTCTGAAGATATAAGCACAAGTTCTATCACCTTAAGTGGGATAGGCAGAAGCTATTGTCAGAAATAAATCATTGAACACCTCCTGTTTCCCCTTCTGCTTCCATAAGAGTATTATTTTAATTTGGATTGACATTAGAAAAAAATTATTTGTCTAGTCTAGGTCAAAATTGTTTCTTTTATTCTTCCACAGAATATGCATTCTTCATTTTCTTTCCTGGCATGATACGGAAGACGCTCTTGTTCAATGTATAAATATATAGCTAGTGCTTCCATGTGCTGACTTAGCATGCACCAAAGCTAGTGGTAAGCAAAACTTTCCCAATGGTTACTCATTTAAAACACAGTTTCAGTTTGAGAGTCTCCAGTTCGGAATTCTAAAGCCTAAAAAAAAAAAAAAAGGAGAGTATTTCTAATACTTCTTTTTTGCTTCAACTTTCATTAAGCTAAATATTGCTACTCAGGATCATAAATAACTCCATTGTACTGTTAGAGAGAATCCTGAAAGCCAAAAAAAGGATTTACCTCTCCAGTGCTAACATCCAACTGCATATATGTGACCAGCTACTGAAATTCAGCTGGTGCATGGATACTGGTGAAGAATAACTCATACATCTGTGCCCCCAAGCTCCTGCCTTCTTTATTCATTCTCTTGTATCTTCTCATCTTTTACACATAATTGCATAATTATTTTCACATCTAACAAAGAAGGTCCTCCCTTTTTTATATACAGAAGCTTAACATGTGTGCCTTAAGCTAATGCTTGTCCTTTTAGCAAATAGAGATCCAAAAATAATAATGTATGATAATGGTTACTGTAGCATGTATATGACCCAAACAGAATCAGGGGCACACTGTGCTAGATCCTTTCCAAACAGCAGAAGATGGCCTCAGGTTTGAACTACATTAAGAGATGACCAAACAGCATGGCTGTAGACTTCTGATCACAGAGAAACAAAAATGAGTTGTTGAAAAGTTAAGGACTAAGTCAAGTGCAGAATCAAGGATAAAATCAGATCTACAGAACCCTAATCCTAATGCTTAAGCATGACCTATTTTCCATAGTGAAGAGGCTGATGACAAATAGGATTTGTACTTCTGTTTTGTATAGGGTACAGCCTGTGCTGTTAGCCCTACAATAAGTTCTTAACTTCACAACTCAGAACGTGGGCAGGATGGAAATATGTCATTTCTTCCTTTATGAGGAGCCTAGGACATCCTATGAAAATATCCTTCAATCCATGCTATAAAGGTCATGGAAACATGCTGCAAAAACATGTAATTATTTAACATCCGAAATTACAGAAATTTGTTGGTATTTTTCTTCAACTGAGTACTTTTCTCTTTTTCACTCATGGTTAGTGAACAGTTATTGCAAGTTAATGAATCTGATTGCATGGGCACTGTTTAATTCCTTGAACTGTTCTGGCTAAAAGCAGCTGTTTATAAAGCCTATTTTATGACATATTTACATACGACATATAAATTACTTACATTTCCCTCCCCTTTCCCTAAATAATCTTTTCATTGCCATCCCCTTCACCATCCCACAATCTCTTTTGATAAGATGCCTTTTTGCAGAATGAAAATCTTGCCACCCAGAACACTGGGTCTTTTTGCTCCAGTGCTGAGTAGATTTGTCATCTTTCTGTAAAATTGTTAGTGACAGCATCCACTCACACGTTAAGAGAAAAATAATGGGTTTTTCCTCCCTAAATACCATACTTTACAAGTTGCTCCATATATCAGGTTGTGCAAATGCTATGTTAGTGCCCATAAAAGATTTATGTGTTTATGGCAAAAAGTGTAAAAATTATGTATTTCTACATTTTATTATTCTTGCTGCATAATCCTAGCTGAAAGATGCTGGCTATTACCATGGTCTGTAACACTATATATGACTGATACACCCCAGCATGCTAAAGATTGATTGCAGATATTCAACTGTGTGACCTGAGGACTTGTCTTACATGTTTTATTTAGGGTATGTAACACATGGAGCCACAGCTGGGTTTGCTGAAGCACCACAATACATTATGTTGTTTGACCTATAAAAGAATCCTTGCACAGAGAAAGTGGGGAAGAGCAAAAAAGATAAGTAAATGCTTGCTGAATATTATAATATTCAAGAGGTAAGAAACACAACATATAAAGAAGATGCAATGAAGAATTAAGCTTCAACATCTAGCATATGAAATGGATAAGGGTGTTGATGTCAGTCGAATGAGGGAGGTAGCAAAGTCTGTATTTTCAAAACCTTTTCCTTCCCCCAAGATTTTTTTTTTTGAGCCAGAAGTAAAAGGTCCTTTTATAATGGAGTTTGTATTTCCCAGCTGAAAGAGTTCTGCCTCCTAACCTAGACCACTGTTGGCCACATCTCCCCCTAATTTATACTTGTTCATTTTACCTTTAAGCACAATGAGCCAGCATATGATGTACTAGTGATAGGCTTTGGGATGGCAGCATAGTTAATACAATTTCTTATTTTACTGATTTTGAGAAATCTGGCATCCCATTATTTTTTATGATGAGTCTTTAGCAAACAGAAGAAATAACCAGAGGGAGAGTCAAGATCTGTAAGTATTCCCTGTTGTCAATTGATAGCTGCTGCAGAATTACCTAAAATAGTTCACACGCCTCATTATAGCCATATTATCACAGATCACCTTCCTTCCCACTAAATTTCAGACACAAATCTGTGTAGCCATATCATAGCACAAAGATTTTACTATCTAGAAAGCATCCCAGAAATAAAGTTAATTGCATTTATGTTCATAAGCACTGGGGGAAAGTAGGTGGCTGTGTTTTAAATCTCTATTTTTATTTGCACTCAGCTAAAAAAACAAAAACAAAAACAAAAAAACTTTCAAAAATTCAGGGTCTAGTCTTCTTTTTATGTAGTATTAAAATTATTCACAAATTACAATGGTGAAAAGTGTTTTCATGTAAAGAGGAGTGCAATTGTATGTGGTCTAATACACAGTAACCATTTTCTACTGCTGCTTTGGAATTCAACAAGTGTGTCCATGAATCCACCAAAAACAGAGTTTATAGAGGAAGTTGTGTGCCTGGGCTAGACCTCTCAGAGCAAACTAGGACAGAACTGCAGGATGCACTGAAGAATGAAACTGCACTGCAGAGCAAGAGTAGCCATGGAGAGCTCTTTTCCAGAATATCTAAAGAGAAAGTTCCCTGTAGACATGCACCTGTGCCCGTCTAGCTTCCCCGAAGACAACAGTAAAACTCTGTGAGAGTTGTTTAGCCAATACGTATCTTCCAGATAATAAAAATCTTACTTGTGAATCACTTCAAATCCTTTCTTTTATTTGTATTTTATAACTATGTCCTTAACTTATTTTACATGATCTACTTAGTTATCTGTCCTAAAGTCTAGGACATAATTTTTCTCCTACAAGGATAAAAGTGCACCTGATAGGACTGGGATCTGATATTGTAAACTATGACTACAACACTATATAGATCAAGTGCTGTCACTTGCTGAGCATCCTTATCTCCTTACAGAGCTAAAACTGGTGCAAGGATTTATACAGAGAATCTCCGTGTAAGGCATAGAAGCTCTGGTACGCATCCTATCCAAGCACTGGAAGAATTCCTACCGATGGGAACGGTAGGGATGGGAGAGAAGAGTGGGGAATGAAGGCATATGCACAGTTTCCTATGACTCACCACATGGAAATGAGGTATTGGAGAGCTGGAGACAATCTGCAAGGCAGCACAGGAATGCAGGAATTGTTACTTTCAGAGCAGAAGAGTGGAATTTCAGGTGTACACAGAGCAAGAAATGCAAGTGAAGGTCCCCTTACTAATTGCCTCCTGAGGAAGACTGCTCCTGATAATCACTGAGACAGCTTGTCAGTATAAATTCATAAAAACCTTTGTAACTATTTAGAAGTTAATATTCCCCGGTCACCTTTGTGCAGGAGGAAAAAGGAGGCTTGGTTTTAAGCCACAGTCCCTTTTGCTACATTTAAACAGAAAAGGTACCACTTCTGATAAGTGACTTACTTGACATTTTATGTCAATCATGTCATTCACACTGTATTTCCTAATGCAAAATGACATGGGCAGCACTAAGTCAGAGTCACCTGTCACACTGTTGTGTCTGCAAGAAGAATTTATATGTGCTAGAATTTGCTTAAATTCAGAAGCGGAGTAAGGATGCCTTACAATGAATTTTTCCTTCTCTTTCTGGAAAGCAGATGATACAGTGGAGTACATCCTTCTGATCCCTTGACATTTTATTCCCTGCCATAGGAAATGATTATTTCCATGAAGAGCAAAGGGGATACTGACTCTCCCCTCTATTTAATAGATTTGTTTTTAGTGAGCATCATAATCATCAATAATCTACTCTATTAAGATTAAACTCAACTGTGCCAGCTGTTAAAACAAAACTGTAAAAAGCCAACAGTCGAAATGGGACTGAACAGTACCAGTATAAATTGGCCTTCCAGTACTTAAGATGTAGTCATAAAGAGGATGGAAGGACTCTCTCTAGAAGGAAGGGAAGTGACAGAGCCAGAAGCAGCATGCGGAATCTGAGAAATTACACAGAAGTTATTTACTGTGAGAACACCTAAACATTGAAAGAGGTTCCCAGAGAAGTGGTGGGATCTCCTTTGCTGGGGATATTTAAGACTTGCTTTGACAGGGTCTTGGTTAACCCAGTCCAGTGCCCTGTTTTCAGCTGGAGCTTGTACCAGATGAACTCCAGAGGGCCTTTCCAACCTAAATTTTCCATCACTCCAAAATTTTAAATAATTATTTGTTAAAAAAAAAAAATTGTTTTAAAAAAATCACTATTAGCTACTGTCTTCATATGTTTCTTTTTCAAGTATAGCATAGCAATGTATTACTACCATGTTTCAGACACCTTTAAAAACAAAGATGAAGCATGAAAGCCACTGAGGCAAAAGCTATTGTTCTCTAATGGTCTGTATAGCACCTTGCACAATGCTGTTCAAATGTGTATAGCTACAGGCACCAAATGTAACCAAACATTTTGTAAATCCTCCAAAACAGTTAATGCATTTGGCAGAAGCACAACTGTTTTTGCACAAATGTCTTGCACATTAGCCTTTTTCCTTATCTACAAACAAAACCCAGTAATGAACCATAACCCAAAGGACTACTTAAAAATATAGCAGAGAAAACAGAGATCAAAGCTTGTGTTTAATTAATCCAGCCTATCCTGATGCTTTCTGATCTGCTGACTGACACTTACCTAAAAGCTGTAACACTTGGGGTTTAGTTGTAGAGCCACATCATAAGAAGCTTAAAAATGTTTATTTGTAATAAAAATAATTTAATTAATAAATAAAAAACAGGGACATAAGATAAGATTCTGGAAGTAAAACTTCTTAATGTTTTCTGGAAAGGCAATTTTATACATAGAATGGGATCAGTCTACTGATAATGCTGTCAGCAAAATTGAACTGTTCTTCATACCAGTGCAACTGGTTTTTTTAGTAACTAATTTATTTCCCTGAAGTGCTTATTCAGTTGGCCTGGTATTATTGATGGAAATGCTTAGGAACTGGCAAAGTCTTCCACTTAAGTTAAAAACATATTTACATAGCAAATACGTCTATCCATTTCCATCACCTTCCTCTTGCCCTTGCACTTTCTGGGAGATCCTGTAACTCAGTTTTCTGAATGATTATTTCTTAGGAGATGAAATGAAATTCTCTTTTTCCAATTGCCCAAATCATAGCAGGTGTCTTAATCAAGACACCCATATCTATCACTGCCCTAATTACCAGACGATGTGAACAGTTATCCATTCTCTCCTGCTGTGTTATACTTAATATTACTTAATATCATATGCAAATGGACAGCAATATCTCCACTGAAAGAATATGCTGCCCATCATCCCTTCCCTCCCTGATACAGCAAGTACTCAATTATTTATGTCCCAAAGAAATTTAAAAATCAACAGCAAGCGTCATACATAACGAGTTCTTTCTCTCTTTTGTGAATCTTTTGTTTATGTTTGCATGTATTTCTAAAGTAACAGGCTTTCTATAAGTCACTGGGGACAGGTGGACTCCTACAGAAATCCACAATATACAAAATGAACTCACAATTTGAATTGCTCTTTCACCCTTTTTATCCAGATGCAGAGAATATAGAGGAAGAGCAATAAGGTGCCTGTCCTGGCTGTCATTCTCCAGCAGTGGCACTGGCTTCCCATCCCAGTCCAGAGTCATGCCCTACCAGCCTAGGAGATCCAGACTTGCTTCAATTTATCATAGGGTCATTTAGGACTCTGCTGCATGCTAGGAGCTTCTTAACACTGCCAGAAAGACATACAGAACTTTTTACAGCCCTGAAAGATATAAGAATGTCATTAAAATGAACATAACATTACTAGAATAGCAGAGGGGGAAAATGAGCTCTTACTGTTTAATCAGCCCACATAACAGTTTGAATTTGTTTTATTATTCTAATTTTACCACTCTAATTTTATGAACATTTACCCTAACCCTCAGCTTGTTCAGATTCCTCCTCAAGTCCCAATTCATAACTGTTTGCTTAATACTTGAGGGATTAAGCCAGTGAGATTGAAACAATTTACCACAGGTCTTTAAAAGGCTACTTTTCAGTTTTACTAGTGCCTTACACACTTGATAGATCAGCTTGCTTCTAAAGCTTCTCTCAGGTCCTGAAACATTACTGCAGCAAGCGAGTGGATTTATCCAAAAGAGGTCTTCCTGAACTCAAATCTCAGGCTGCAGTTGTTGCAGGCTCAAGGCTGAAGGTCTGCTACAATTTCAGTGTCCTGACAGATTGTCAAGGTCCTCTGCCACAGAGGACAACAGAGGAACAGTTGGACTGAAACATGTGAGAATGAAATTGTAAATTGAGGCTATGCAAACTGAAGAGAAATGTTTAAGTTCAGGCATCCTTCTTTTAAAGTTCTCCTGATCTGGTGGAGGATTTGAGCTGGAACAAAAGGGTGGTGGAGCACAGTATGGAAGTCTGCAACACACAGAACACACTGCTTGGGCCCAACTGTCTGTAAATATATTAATACTCATGAAATGGAAGTATAAAATAAAACTGATATGATATTGTGCCTTTGTGCATACTATGCTTTGATAGAGGTAGCAATGTGAGATATAAATTAGTTGAGAAGAAGAACTTGTTCATATCAGACACGACTCACTTACCAGAGCTTGGCTATCTGAAGGTAAATGGAAGTCAATCAAGTTACTCCTACCCTGCATTTTTCTAACCTGTCAGCCATATAGACAGACAGAATGCAAGCCTGTTAAACTGATGTGAACTGACAAAAAAGTCAATAATCACACCAGAATATTTTGAACAAAACCTCAGACTTGGATTCATTTGATTTTCTCATTTTCGTGCATTTAAAATTTATATTTTGCTTCATGTTATGGGAAATGTAATAAAAGCAGTTAACAACATGATGTTAAGCTTCATTTGTGAACTGTTTGAGAAAAATCAGAATCTGCCCAGCCCATTAGTGAAATGAAAATTGTACAGGCAGAATTCCAGCACTTTTGAATAATTGAATCTAGATTTGTTCATTAGAGTAACCTTCAGGGAACTATAACGCAGATCCATGACATCAGCAGCTTTAATAGGAACAAAATCATGAATTTGTTTAGAAGAGCACCATGAAGCTGATCAGAGGGATGGAGCACCTCTCCTATGAAGACAGGCTGACAGAGTTGGGGTTGTCAGCCTGGAGAAGAGAAGGCTCCAGGGACACCTCAGAGCACCTCCCAGTGCCTAAAGGGAGCCTACAAGAAAGATGGAGGGGGGTTTTTTACAAGGACTTGTAGTGACAGGGCAAGGGGTGATGGCTTCAGACTGAAAGAGGGCAGGTTTAGATTAAATATTAGGAAGAAATTCTTTACTGTGGGGCTGGTGAGGCACTGGAACAGGTTGTCCAGAGAAGTTGTGAATGCCTCATGCCTGGAAGTGCTTAAGGCCAGGTTGGATGGGGTGTTGAGCAACCTGATCTACTGGAAGGTACTCCTGACCATGGCAGGAGGGTTTGGAACTAAATGATCTTAAAAACACCTCAAACCCAAACCACTCTACAATTCTACCATGGCAGATATTCTCAAAATCTTTCAATGTTAAATTGCATTTTGCCTACATACAAGTATACACCCTTTATATCTCTTTACACAGAAAGTCATTAACTTTATCTCATGTAACATGTAAGTGAGAGAAAGTCACAAATATAAATATATATAAATGGTTTTGCAGACATGAGTGCAGCAGCTGGAGTGTAAGGCTCCTCTGCCATCTCCCCTTACAGGATTCTCAAGAGGCAACTACCGTGACAACATCTGAGTTAACCATCTATACCTACCAAGTATCGGTCACACTTTGCTACTCATTTCTCCTCTGCCTGAGCCTGTCTTCATTTTCTGCCCAATCCTATGGCCTATCAGGAATCTCTGTTTTCTAGGCCTTTATGCCTGCAAGCAGACTGCTAAAATCTTGTTCTCAACTTCTATTTCTCCCTTTAGCTAATTCTGAAAGTTTGGCACAAAATCAGATAGAAAAAAAAAGTTTCTAAGTAGAAGTATTTGGATCTCTTGCTGTGCTACACCTTAGCCTAATGACTGCATGTCTTAATCCTCCTCTATCTTGACTCCTTCCATACCTGCCTTCCAGGATGAAATCAGATCTCTTTGAAAGGGATAGTAACATTTCATTTGATGTGGTAGGAGAGTGGTGTGGGAAGAGCAAAACTGATATCACATTTCCCAAATCCTCTCTCGCTTTTCTAGTCCATCATTAGGATAGACAGAGACATCTGAGAAATGGCTGTGGCAATGTTTTCTTTGGATAGCTAAAGCAGAAATGTGAAAATGACTAAATACATCCTACATTTGTAAGCAAGCAATGCTGTATTTGCAGGTAAATTTGCTCTTTTGCTAAATTTGGCAGACCATGCAATATTCCCCAACTACAATGCTGCCTGAGTTTTTGCACTTTGAAACTATTACATAATAGAAATGACAGAGCAATCAAAATGCAAACAGTTTTTACTGGTTACGGCTTTCCATTATTTATAGCTTCATGTCCCTTTCGGGAAATGCCATCCCAAAATTAAACTTAATTTTAGTCTCCAAAATTAGGCGAGTCCTATGACTCAGTGGAGGAGAGAATGTTACACATGCATGCTTCTAAATGGGGCGGGCAGTTTAGTCTATTAGAATTCATTAGAGACTGAGTCATAATTGTGAAACTGAATTTACTTAGGACAATAACCTTCAAGTGAAAATAAGTATGACAGTGAGCCAGTTCTCATTTCAACAAGAAGTCAGGCAGCCTCCAAGCTTTCTTAACTGCGGTAATCCCTTCAAGTTCCTGCCTGGCAGGATTTAAGCCTCCTCTACTTTCATATATAAGAACTTTACCACATATGACACCTGCAAAAAAATGTCACATGAAACTGGCATTTGGCTGCCTGGAGTGTTTAGTCTGTATAACATCATTATCAAGACACTAAGAATTCATTCCCGATCTAGTTAAGCAGTAAAATTAGAAAGGGACCAAATACAAAAATAACATGAATACGTGGAAACAGCTGGAATAATTCCCTCTGCACATAGCAAATAAGGTCCAATAATAATTTATTAAAACAAAATGTTAAATGTCAGCTGAAGATCCAAGACTAAAGTTAAATATTGGGAGTACTATTTCAAGAATGAGAAGCCTTGAGTACATCACTCTTGATCACAGATTATTGACTGTTGCTGACATAAAAAATAGCACTTTAAGAATTAAATTGTTGTCTGTCAGCAGCTTCTCAGTTTGGCAGCAGAGAGCTGCACCCCACTATGTGCGGGTATATTTCAGTATTTAATTTGCCCAGTTGAGCACAAGAGAGTCAGGTTCTCAGTTCTGACTTTGGAAAGTACTGGGGGAAAGAAAAACTTTAACAACAGAGAATTTCCAGCTATTTGGGCTCTGTTATGGGGTCATAGAAGTAATGATGCTGAGGACAGGTTAGCTCAGTTACAAACTTTCATAGTGACTGCAGAACAGCAAGAACTCACTTTTCATTCATTCCTGGTTGAGTGGTTGCACAATGTGTTATATTCATGTACACTCAGGTGGTTCTGAATTCAATTTTGTCCCTAAAGTACATAATTAACAATTAATACCGATGCTTCACAATTCATTTAAGCATACAGCAGTCTTCTGTTTTTCACAGTGGCAGTTGTGTTCCAACTCAATTGGGACCCTCCCTAAATCTATCCTCTAATAGCTTGCTTAATTTTATTTTTGTATTCCACAGTCCTTGATAACAACAAGCTAATTTCTGTAACTCCATTTGATGAAAATGTGCTGATGGAACTCATATTTCACTTCATTGACTGTAATGAGCTATTTCATCAAACTGTCCATGTGACACTATTATAGAGAAAATGACAAATTTACTAATTTATTCACTAGAAATTCCATTGGAAATTTGAAAAGGAAAAGAAAAGAGCCATGAAGTGAGTTACATTAGACTTCTACCAAATGATATGTCAGGGTCTACATGAAACAAAAGTACTGACTACTGCTACACTTAATGGAGTGTAAACATTAAGTATGTGTTGATTAATCAGTAGGTTGGCTAAAACCCAGAAGAGCAAAAACATGGACCACAATGCAGGTTCTCCCTTGTAAATATTTTCAAGCTTTACCTTGTCGTCTCATGTGGCACTGCTACCATTAGAAATCAGTTTTATCTACACACCTCCTCCCCATCTGTGAGAACTCTTACCCCTGTTGGGCACATGGATTTGGATAAATTCAGCAGCTGACAACCAAGCTGTCACAGCAAAGAAGGAATTTCTCTGAATATCATTTTTACAAAGATTATTTGCATTTACCTGTTTTAAAAAGGAGGTACTTGCAACTATGCTGTTGTGTGGGATGAAACAGTATTTTGGAAGAACATTAGGGAGTATGTAATTACACGATTCATCTCATGCTAACATTAGGCCTGAAAATAGAGACAGCATCACATGGCCTGCCTGGCTTATTTTAATTAGATGTCCTCCACCTGCTATAACAGTTATGAGCCACGAATTTGATTGCTTTGCCACAGACCATCCCAAAAGCCAGACATCAGCCTGGAGAGCATACAAAGGGGAAAATCACAAAACCAACTAGGACAATTTTTGACATTCTTCTGTGTATCCCATTTTGTACCTACACAGGTCTTTCTTCATCTGTATTCAAACCTGTAGCACACTCCACCTGCAATACTAATTTCCTGCACTTGTTTATTGTGGAAAGGGATTTTGTAGAAGGTTAGAAAATAATATTAAAACTCACACAATATTAATTACCTTCAAGAAAGTCTAAAAGTAATAACAAGGTTCAAAATAAAATAATATCTCGTGTCATGAAGGATTTACTGGACCACATAGTTCAGGGGAAGCCATTTTACACGGGAAGTGTGGCAGGTGGAGGGTTATTTGGCTGGTTTGGGGTTTTAAATGTACGGGACTAAGATTTGTCAATTTTCAAAAACTGCTTTGTTTGCTAGTTTAATCTGCTTGAAGAGGATGATGTCTGGAAGACTAAAATCCAAAACAGATAATTGCATAAAGGGCTCAAACAACTTATTTGCACAACATATCTTGTAGTCACTTAAGGGTGCACCATTGACTCATAAACAGAAAACTCCCACAGGGAGACAGCAAGGGGGCTCGTCTTTTTCCTCAGAATCTGAACATTTTAAGACAACTCACACCCTACTCAAAGCTGGAGACAGCCGGCTGAAGACAGTGACTGAGGAACAATCACCTTACTGCTGCAAAAAGCATGTCTCCTCAGGGTACATTACCAGGAAAAGCCGCTCAATTCACACGGTTTAAATCAAACCACAAACAAAGAAAGCAATGATTTAATAACGATGTGATTAACTGGCAGTCGGTAAACTTTACATTCAGGATCAGTATCAGAAATATAACACATAAACCACAAGTTTCTGAAATGTTAGTAAACACCTATAAATTTCTCAGCACATTGTAACTAATCCCAAGAGCTACAGCACCCCCCACATTCACAGTTAGACACACACACACACACACCACTCTCCCACATGGCTCAAGGGCAATGACCCCTCACCACTCTCTTCTGAAAGCACAGTTCCTCCTACTCACACCACCATATTCCTGGAAATGTGGGTTCTCTTGCTTTGTTTGTATCCATGCTACCCTCCACAATCCCTATGTGGCTGAGAAAGCACAGCACAAGTTCGCTTACACAGGTCCTTACTTTTTGCGCCCTGTCTTGTCAGTGCAATGGCTGGATCACTCCAGTGTGGAGGGTGCTCTGTTAGGTCTAGACAGAAGTTGTCATGACAGAGGGTGACTTCTGAAACTATCAAAATAGGTTTTGACTGCTTCTCTCTTTCCACCTCCCTCTCCCTTCCTGTCCCAAATTTACATGCTTCTTTTACACTTCAAGTTGACTCATCCATTTGTTTCAAAAGTCTCTTGGTTAGATGGCAGGCCATGTGGATACCCCAGCGAGGCAGACCAACAGGTCCAAATGGGGAAGAAGGCAGTAAGGAAGGATTTATCAGCCTCAGCATATCTCTACCCTCATTCATCTAAATAGCATCTAGTAAGAAAGAGCTCACAGTCCTTCAAGGCAACATATGGAGCAAACTCACCACTGGTGTTAGCAGAAGAATAGTGGCTTACACTGCTACCAAACTTTCTGCTGGATTTCACTCTCCCTGCATGGACGGGGCCTCTGGGGAAGTGCCATTTAACCTCCCACTCTGGCTCCAGCTTTAATTAGTCCTCAGATTGTGACAACATTTAGACATGAATGATCAGCACCTTGTTCTGCTAAAGTATCTAGTCCTTAGGAACATAACCTCCATAGATACTCTAGAAGTACAAACTTTGCTTTAAAAGTAGGTAAACATTGAGAAATGGAAGCTGCTCTCTTTTTATGAGAGCAAGTTCACCACTTTATAATTAAGATATATAATTATATAAGTCCTGAGTGTATCAAGTTCCAAGAGAGCTTCCTAAGAGACTTGTGTGTAATAGGCCAATTAGTCCCTAGACCCCTATCCTGGATTTTAAAAACAGTGAGAAGTTCCAAGAAAGACTGATTTTTTTTTTTTGCTATTAGTAAAATAAACCACATACCCATCCTCATGCATGGTCATCAGTAACCACTATGCTGCTGATACTTGTACAATATCTGTCTGAGGAGAAAAGTTCCCTTTCAGCAGGCTTTTCATAAAGCATAATTAGATGAATTAAACTGTCCCTGGTAAATCTGCAGTCTTCAGAATGCCACTGTATGGTTAATTTACTTGTCTTTGTTCGAGCCTTATTGTGCTCTTTATTGTATTACGTGAATTGATGTAGCAACAATCTATAAACATGAATATAGTCCTGGCATAATAGGGAAAACAAGCAAACAAACAAACAACAGTCTCCTCTACTATGCAACGGAATACCTTTAGATCAGGCCAGACTGTCAGTTTTTATGCAGAGCATGGAGGTATTTAGGAGAAGCAAGTCGTCTCTCTGAAAGTCACTTTTGTTCTCCGTGCTATGGCAGGGAAGCAGAAGACACAAAATAATGGAGACATTAAAGATATGTTAGTCCTCTTTGTCAAAGATCTGAAGGCTGTTACTATCAAAGTCTGAAGGCTGTTACTATCAAATGTTACTATAGGGCATTTTTCTGAGTGGAGTCACAGTCTGTCAACAGTAAACAGAATGGGAACACAGCACAAAGATCATAGCCATCCCATTTCAATACAATCAATATTAAGTATTTGATCAAGTCTAATTAAAATGGATAGCAATGCAGGTCCTCAAGGAAAACAAGAGCAAAAGTAATTTAACAGAAAAGACTTGTAAAACAGTCTTCAGAACCTGAAGCAGAGTAGCCAGCCACCAAAGAAAACAGACTAGCCAAGTCTTTCCTCTTTTCCAGTCTCCTTACACATGTTCCAACTTGTATTCAACCTTATAGCAAGACAGGTATCACCCATCTATATGAATATGAAATCACCTATTTGTCACTCTCAGATTACGCTCTGTCCACAGTCCCTCGAGCATCAACCATGTGCATCATCACAATGCCTCTAATTCACACCCTGTTTCTTAACAGCAGTGAAGAGAGTGGTCCCAGAATCACTTTGTGTAGCAATGGACAACTAATACGAGTAAAAATTGATCAAAGAAAATCTCACATTAAAAAATAAACTCCCTGGCTGTCAAACATCTGAAACCTAAGCTCTTTTGACAGGGGTAAGTGTAAGATACTTGAAATTGAAGGGCTATATAAAGTAGAAGCATGCAGAAGTGAAGAATTATTAACAAATCTCACAATGAAAACTACATGCAGATTTTGATTTGCCAAGTTGTTGGCAGTGGAAGTGAAACAGCCATTCCTTGATTGAAGTGCCCTAATACCATACAAAATAAGTACAAAGACTTAGGAAAGAGGTGACCAGCCAGATTTGAACAATATATAAGAATCACCAGAATACAGTTCAACCAGAGGAAAATTATCAGCATTCAATTCAATAATTAAATATATTGTTTCACAATGATTATAACACAATTTATATAGCACAGAAATTATTTCAAGTTACAAGTCATCATAAAACACATTCTTTCTACAAGGTGATGAAATCTACCAACACTAAGTTTTGCCTATTTCTTGGAGTATGCAATTCAGCTGGAATTTCAAATTTAAGCTCCAGTTTCTAACATGATGCCAAAAAACTCTTGAGCAGCAACCCCGGGAATAAAACATTCTTATTCATTGATTCAGTTACACTCTTTCCTTGAGTTGGCACAAACTATTTGTTGAATAGTTCAGGCAAAGTTTGCGGGACTAACCAAACAGTCTATTTAATCAGCTCAGAAGAAACTCTTGTTGACATGGTTGTCCATGTGGCTGTCGGTCCTGTTTGCACAGACAAAATCAAAACACTTGTCATGGTACTTGGAAACCAACTACAACTTGCATGTTTTCTATCTGTATGGAAAATATGAACAAATTAAATTTTAAGAATGCTCCTAAAAATGCCAAGTTTTCTTTCAGAATAGAGAGCAAAATACTAAACCACTGTTTTGGACACGTAATCTGAGTCATATCAAACACCTGAACAACTTCTAGAACACAGAAAGAAAGACTGATCAGTTATTAACTTTATTAACTTTATTAACTAATAAAAGTACAATTTCTTTGGCAATTTCTGACTTGCTAATATAACCTTAACACACAAGTTCCTAACTGGATTCAGATGATACTTTACTGGTACAGATGGCTATTTCTTGCACTCTATCACTGTTTGGTGATGGACATTTAACCACTTGGCTGATCCGAAGTGTATTAATGAGGCACTAAAATGTTTTAAGGCATAAGGGGTAGACGTTGAAATTTCTTTGATATATTGTATTCATCTAAAGGCAATTAATATAAAAGTTGCAGGTCTTCTTGATGGGCATATAAAAAGGTCTGTTATCTAGAGATTTTTCTCATTATTCACTTTCAAAGTTCATTTTCCTTTGATTCTCTTATTAATTCAAGCAGGCTTCACTATTCTTAGAAATGGAAAAAACACATCATTTTATATACTTTGGCACAGTTAGGGTGGATTAGGAAAGAAAAAGACAGGATACAGAAGAACAATCCATAACACAAAAGTGACAACATACTTTACCTATACTACTCTTTTCTCAGTCTCCTCTAATTTGTCTATCCTGTAATAATATAGCTAAGGGCTGAATCCAGAAGGCTTTGGAACAGAGACACTACTCCATTCACGGGCAAGGTGAACTGGCCCTAACTATTCCAGGAATAATTACATTTCACTAAACAGAGAATAGTTTCAATGAACCTGGTCATTAATTGAAATTCAGGGAGATTTTTTGCAGTGCAAACCAGCAAGAGTTTTGCTTTATTTCCTGCACAAACAAGCAGAAGGTATGAACCTAAATTAACTACTCTTCAAGAAGAAAGGAAAGAACTAAGCAACGCTCTGAATATCTATCAGCTAGAGAAAAGCTGTGGGGAATAGAGAGCAACAACAATTGTCTGAATTATAATTGATCACCTTACCTACTACTAGAGAAATATTACAAAAATTTAGGGAGGTTTTCTGGACTAGATCCTCAAAGTGTAGAGGCTTGGACTCATGAATAGCATCTATTTTCTTTTAGACCTAAGGAGCTCCACTTCAGGGCACCTGCAGTTTTGTTTACCCCACCGTCATAAACACTGTCCTAAAACCTGCATGTAACAATAGTTAGAAGCCTTTGTAAAGTCTAAGCCTACTCTTTCTTGTAGACAGATTTTACTTATTTCCCTTCATGTCAAGGTTAGCACTTACCATTCTTTTTCCTTTCCTTTTTTTTTTTTTTCTTTTTTTTTCTCTTCTTTGTGGTGTATCTGGACTCAGAAGCTTTGTTTTACTAAATTAGAACACCAGGTTCTCTGAAATACAGAAATCATTACCTTGGCAAGAGCTGACCACAAACAATGTGGTGGTATTACAGCTGCTGCAATTAGCCCTGCTGAGAAACACCTTTCATTAGCCCAGGAATTCAGTTAACACACCCTTGGCTGCCCGAGACAGGCTCTGCTCGTTGGCAGAAAAAGCAGGTAGTGAGTGCTGCAAAACAGGCATGATCCTCTACCTAGTTTGTTTATGCCAGGCATCTGGAGGACCAAGCTGACTACTTTTTCTGAGGGAAAGTTAGGGATATGTGGACTGCTGGTTGAGCCAGCAAGTCAAATTAGCATAGCTGTTCCTCTGCTTTTTCCTCCTCTAGTTGGAATTTCTGTAGCAAATGCAACTTAGCCTTGTGCTCGGCCTTCAAGTGACAAAATAAATTTAGTCTACAACAATGAGCAGCCTCGAGCTAGCACTGACACTGCCTTTGGGGTCGCAACTCTGCACGCTGCTGCAATGGACCATTTTGTTCTGGCTGTTTCTGGGATCTGCCAACACGTCCCTAGTTTCCTTTTGTATGACTTCACTTCCATAGAGCTTGCCAAAAGTCTCATTTGGCTAACTGATCCATCAGGAAGAACATCAGATCTCTGTGAAACTGTAAAAAGGACAGAATGGGAGCAGATATTAAACACAGATAAGCCAAGATACTTTTGAGGTACTGAGGACCGGATTGTGTACTGTTTCAAGGTGGAGTTGCATGACTGAATTCTGTTCAAAAATAATATTCCCAATGTTTTACTTGCTTTACTTTTACTAATTGTTTTCTGTTTGTAGTTTACTACACTTTGGGACAAAAAGAAAATGGAACTTGAACAATGGTAAGTTTTTCATTCTTGTTACTTTTTTTTTGGTAGGGATTTATAGAGAGTTTTATCCCCAAATTATGACTGCTGCTTTGAGAAGACAGTCAAATAACGACCCCCATAACCATGGCATAAATCTTTTTTTGTTAGGCTATGTTTTACCATTAGCATTTGGCCTTCCTATGAAATTACAGTTCATCAAGCACAAAAAGTATTTGTCAGTCTATTAATTTTCCACTGGAATCCTCGATTATTGCTCACTTGAGTGTGCAGCCTAAGCTTCTTCAGGATCCAGCTGATAGTGACCACTGCCATCAGAGAGGAATTCCAACCACTGCTTGGTCCTCCCCTTCATCAGTGGCTCCTAACTTTCTCATGCAAATTCCGTCAAGCCAGAAATGTCTGCGGCTGTTCTCAGTCCAGTGATGAATTATTTTGGAAAGCATGAGTAAAATCAATTCAGTCACTTGAGTTAAGCCAGCATGAAAAATAAACTGCACTTTTGCCATATGTCCTGATTGAAATTTTCAAGCATGGAAATCTTAAAAATGGCTAATTCTCCACACGTCATTCCAGGTTGTTTTATAAATCCTCACAGAGGAAGGAAAATTATTCATGCCTAATGAAAAATGGTTCAGTAATTGTAAACTTACTTGCACTTAAAGTCACACACTTGTTTAAATTTTTCCCAAAATAAGGGATGAATTAATGCTGCTCAAGTTTAAAGCTAATCAATTACCCGTAATGCTCCTTGGTGAAGTCTGTTTTAGCATACAATAAAAGTGTGGCTGTATCACATTTTTAAGTACTTTTTCTTAAAAACAGATACAATAAATAGCACAGACACAAAAATAAAGAATCAAGATCTATGATTCTAAGATATCTCCAGAAATATGTTCGTCCTCCAGTGTTGGCTGTACCTTATTCAACACACTCAGTACTTACACTGACTGTCCTGCACTTGTGTGAATCTTGATGTATTTTTTTTGTCTGTTATTTAAACTGTTACCTTGCATACAATACACAGAAAGAATATAGTGAAAAGAAAATTATGTTACCAATTATGTATCAGGGATAGCTCCAGTCTTAAACAGGGAGGGAAGAAGAAGGGCTGTGCAGTCAACAGGACCATATTACCTACAAGTCAGGGTAGACCAAGCTTATGAGTTATGATTACAGAGAAAAGGGAAGGAAGCCTTGAGCCTTTGGACCCCTCCCCAGTAAACTGGCATTTGCTCATATAATGCAGGAGACAAAATCCCTTGAGACTCCACAGAATCAAATGGAATGAGAAAAATCCTGCTTTAAGAGCTTTCAGCTTTGAAGATAACTGGGGGCAAGGAAGAGTGAGATATCACGTAAGTGGATCGTTAAAGGTGTGACAGTGCCTGTCCTCTTGGATGTATTTTATTTGATGGTTGGAGAGGTAAAGTCAGGAATTATGCAGGTATAGGGTTAAAACAGTTGAAGTATAAAAAAAGAAAGTAGGGTAGAAATATTAAGATGAAGCAAATGAAAAGAGCTATGGTGCAGAGCATATGAGAAGATTAAAAGACCTACAATCCTTTAAGGAAATACCACTACCTAAAATGCAAATCAGTGGAGAGTATTGAGCTAAAGACTATTTTTTTCTCCCAGTTTCCTGACTGATCTCTTTGCTGAAAGCTTTATCCATCTAGAATTAAAAGGAGAAAAAAATGCATGAGTGAAAGAAGGATCTTAGAATTTGGCCTCTAGTATTTTCACCTGACCTATTTTTCACATCATCACTAGCAAGCTACAGCTTTATGTTAGAAAGGTAAAGCATCTGTGTAATCACAGTCAATAGTGTTCTCCCTAATGTTCAAAAAATTGTTTGAAACACTTTATTTGCTATAGGAACAAGGTCAAACTCTTGCAGAAGTAAATTAATTGTAGCAATGTTTGTCCTAGTTGAAAACACCTGCATCTACTCCTGAGACCTAATGGTCAATGTCACTAGCCTAATCTGGGAAGCAATGACATGATACTAATGATCTTGTCAGAGAAATAATCTTGTTGTTTTTAAATATGAGAATTTTTAAAAAGCCAAACATACCCCAAAGAAAACCCACAAAACAAAACAATCGCCCTACAATAATATTCTAACATAAGTTTTAACTTTTAAAAAACTATTAAGTCACTGTAGAATCAGCACCATGGGATCAGTACCTCCCATGGTGCATTATCACCTACATCAATTCCTTTATATTTCCTTTGTTTAGTGGAGTTGCATGTGTTCAACTGTGCTAAATATCCAAGTGTTTCATTGCTCCATGTTTATATTGCAGG
This sequence comes from Oxyruncus cristatus, assembly GCA_013399855.1. Classification (NCBI taxonomy): domain Eukaryota; kingdom Metazoa; phylum Chordata; class Aves; order Passeriformes; family Cotingidae; genus Oxyruncus; species Oxyruncus cristatus. The sequence continues at coordinate 645,237 of VXAY01005269.1, read as the reverse complement.
CAACACTCAGGGACCTGTCCCTACAGGTCTGTTCACAGGTCTGCTGGATCTGATCACAGCATAGGCTCTCTCACCCAAACAGTGTCCAAATGCTTTTGAAACAATCCATGTAATAGTTGATCTCAGTTGTGAATTGTGTGCTGCAGCGCTGATACCTTGATGTTAGTCCATCATGAAATATTCCTCAATGAGAAAATGCTTCCTGCCTCAGGCTGTGCTTCAGAAAAGTTGTCAGATCCAGTATTAGGTTCTTATGCATTATATATTTGTGTTACATTTTCACTCTTTTCCTGAAAGTTTTTATCACCAATATAAACACAGAAATATTTATATATTTTAACCATTTTTATTTTATCATAATTTTTCATAATTATGAAGTCATTATGTAACTACTTCCTGTGAAAATCAATACCAAAAAAAATTTTCATCTCATTAATAGTGTGAACAGATGCCAGTAATGGTGGATCCTTCCAGCTCTAACAGAGCAGACATTACTAGACAGACGATCCATCTGCTGTATGAGAAACTAGGAGTAGGACACCTGACATGTATCTTCCCCATGGGAAGATAGCAGGGATTCTCCGATTTGCACAGGATCTTGAACCAATGTACAGCAGCTGTGTCTTTTCAGTTTAAGGGTTTTAGTTATGGCCCTATTCTTTTGCCAGCAATTGCTTAGTGGCCAGTAAGCTTAAACAGTGTGGAAGAGAGGAGAACTCATTTTTCCTTTACCTCAGAGGCTTAAAATTTATTTTGCCAGGAAACTTTATCATTTGACTATAAGTTAAAGGAGCAGGAAATGCTCTGCACTTTCGTGGTGTGGTTGTGTGACCGCATAACCAAGAGAACAAAGATTCAATTGGAGGCAATGTTTCAGCAAGACTGTTGCTGAGGATTAAAGCTTCTCAGTTCCCATGTTGAGAATAAAGACACCTTTTTTTAATCACCTTTACTTCCGCACTGTGATTTTAACAAGTTGACAACCAGTAGGGTTCCAGAATGGGCAAAAGGACATACTCATTGTGTGCCCACGTAGCATGCGTACCTGATAACCTAGTGTATCAAACCTCCTGGAACGTGACAGGACAGTTTTAGCTGAAATGCAATTCACGAAACCAGGACTTTAACATGTGGAGCTATAAATATTAGGTGAATTACTAGATCTTCACTCAAGTCAAGGGTAGGGTATTCTAAGCATTGTCACTGAGGTGTCTTTTCACAAGTGTACAGGTGAAAATAAAAACCAAACATAGGGTCTTGAAGACTCTCAGTCAAACATACACCGTTGCCATCTGTTATCCTTCCGGTGAATTCAACCCCCAACTCCAACAACTACAACTCAGTGCCAAATACATGAAGCAGTGCTATCATCTTACAAGAATATGAGTAAGTCCTGGGAACAGAGCATATACTCTGCAACCAGACACCTTACATTTAGTAAATAACTTCTGTTTAACATTAAACCTCCTTGTGCTTCTGATGCAGTTGCCTAGTTGCAAATGCAATGTCAGGTATTTTTATCTTGTGCAAGACTACGCTTCCATGAGCAATTATAATCTAATTAAAGTCATTAATGTTTATGCCCTAGGGAAACATTCAGTTATTTGTAGGCATCTGAGTTTTTCCTGTCTTCCAATCCTTGTTGTAATTTATGCTTTATTGGGCATTTCTAAATTTCCTTTCCTTTTTTCACTTGCCGCCTTAAAGCGCTGCCACCCTATAGCCTATGACACTGTTTTCAGTGCATCTATTTAGAATTTAAAATAAAAAAGGGTAATATATCTGTTAAATTTTCAGACTTGGAGCTAAAGCTTTTGAAGACAGACTTTATAATGTTTGTCCCTTATACCAAAGGATGTTCAAGCTTTTCATATCATAAATCGTACCTTAATCAGAGTTCAGAATTGTCTATGCCTTTCAAATGCAAGTGGATACCTAGGAGGACCTGAAAGAATACACTTGTGATTTCAGAACATAAAGCACTACTATAATGATCTATAAAAACTATTTTGGAGCTAGAAAGAGCACACCGCAAAGTATCAGTGAGGTAAAGATTTTAAAATAGTGTTGGAAAATTTCCTGTGATTTGCCAGTTATCTAGAAAATATTTTCATCATCACTAAAATAATATTTCATAAAGTGCTAACGTTTTATTTTCAGAGTTCTGCTAGGACTTGATCCATAGACATTAAAGCCAGTCTAAAGGATCCCACTGATTTAAGTAGCCCTGGAGCAAACCTCTGTGTCTCTCTCAGTGCCAGAACATTCAGGTCACAAGGCAAAAGAAGGAACAGTGGCCCAAGGTGTCTCTAATAATGTCCCAGATTCCCAGGTTCGGACCTTTCCTACTTGAGAACATTTGGGTGCAAGGTGAAACAGTCAGCCAAAGAGCACATGATTTCTTTTTCAAGCAATCCAACTCAATTACTGCAGAGGGTGTGGGGAGTGACATGTGTGTATCATTGCTGTCAGCCCGAGGGAGGATCATTGCTGATGGCCTGTGACAAGCGAAACATCGTCATGGTAGTGTCTACTAGACTATCACCAAAAAATGTTCCCCATCACTACAAAGAAAAAGGTATTTTGACTGCAGCTGTGAAAGAAGTATTTTCTCATGTAATTCCGCATTTCATACATTTTTCATTTTATGTTGGTATGAAAACAAAACTTCTCTAAGGTTTTTGCAAAGAGAAAGCATGCTTTCCCCGACACTCCCAGATCAAGTTCAATGTGTTATACAACCTGGTCTGAACGAGGGATGTAATTTTAAGCCCTTTTCTAACATATCATGAGCACCAGTCTGTCTTGAGGTGGATTTTATTCCCTGCCAGTCAAACTGTTGCATATACATGCCATCTATAAACACTCAAACATTTTACTGCAGCCAGGACTTGATTCCAGTAGAGTTTGTGAACTTGATTGCTGTGGTTTGGGACTACATCTGCTTGTCCATCTTTATCTTTAGCCAGCACAGGGTCAAGATAGCTGTCCTATACTAAGCTAAATATACTTCAGTTTGACAACTAGTCATTTTATGACAAAAATAATTTCAGTAAAATATTCCCAACCAGTGACAGTAATGGTCCTTTTGGAACATATTCTAAACAGCAGTCAGCATGGCCAACCTGACCTTGTCTGAAATCTGTTCAGAACAGATTCAATTAACATCACTAGAAGGCTAGAATAGAGCCTGACATGGCCTGTATTCTCCGAAGACTGTTCTGTTTTAGCTCAAGTTCTCTTTAGTAGGAGTCTGATGCCGAGGTAGTACAGTCTCATGGTCAGGGAAGCATTTAGTTGTGTCATTAACATGAAGTCAGTGGGACTTAAGCACATATTGTTATATACAAGTTGTCCTAAATATGGCTTATGAAATCATTGATCATTGGGAATTATTCTTAATATGTGCAGAATTAAGAAATTCAAGCAAACATTCTGTGGGGCTTTAATCTCAATAGCGTAAATATAACTTTACTTACAATGTTTTTAAAGCTGACTTAGGAATATGTACAGAAATTGCCTCCTTTCTACAAACTGTTCCATTCACTATCCTAAGAAAAAAAGCAAAAACTAAAATATTTTTCTCTGTTTTCAAACTAGAAACACATCAAGCAGTTCTGAAAGCTGAGTTGCTTGTATTACTCAGCAGAAGTGTTAATCAACACTTAAGCATGTAAACCCCATATGTTTTAGGTTCCTTCAGCATACCTTCGTTAGTCTGTATGTCGGGACACCGTAAGTTTAAACATTATGCTGAGAAGGTTTAATTATCTGCTACTTTCATCACATATCTCCAGCCCACACTTTACTGTCCAAGCTATTAACCGAAAGTTTGGAATACAACTACAGATTAAAATGGATTTGTTTGATTAATGTGTGTATACAAGTGTGGGTTCTCTTGTGAACTATTCAAGTGTTGAGTTTAATTGAGCTACAGCTGGTGCTGTGTTTTCAGAGAGCAGGGATTTACTGACTGATTGACTGTCTCTCCCTTTTAACCTGGATGAAGATGCATTCAGTAAAAAGTGAAATTTCCTGACGATAAAAACCACAGTGAAAATAGTAAAAAAGAGAAGAGCATTAAACTGAATGAAAATAAGAGCACATAAAGTCAACTAGCTTATATGAAAGGAATGAAACTAGGCATACCAGTTAGAAAATGCACTAAATCAGGTATTTGTAAATCTCCAATTCAACCAGGGAGGGAGGAAGAGAGGGAAAAAAACCCCAACAAACAAATAAGAGCTACTATTCCAATGACAATGCAAATCTCCTTTGGAGAGGCAGAATAAATTAAATTAATGAACTTTTAAAACCCTTCAGCTGAGAACTTCTCTCCCTTGTTGGTAGAGTAAGACACAGCTGTTCAAATGGTATCACAGAAGAAAGGCAGAAAATCAGAAAAAGAAAGAAACTAAAAATATTGTCTTCCCTGCTCAAGCAAGTCAAACATTCTGTGACCTGACATAAGTACTGCTTATCCTAAGAAAAAAGAGTGAAACCAAGTGCAAATTGCCAGGGTGCCATCAAAAGTATAAAAAAGCAATAAAGCTATCCAGTTAGAAATAAAAAATAAAATTAAAAAAATATATCTACTATACCTCCACAGCCTTCGTTATATGGAGAAACACTATAAACTTAATGTTGGTCATCATTTTGCCTGAATGGAAGTTCTGGATGATCATCCAGAAAGAGGCCACCACAAGGGCTCTTCCCAACTATTCTGGATTTGCATAACCAACACTCCGCATTCATCTGGCTCCTATTCCACTGTCCAGCATAAACAGAGCACATCCTGCCCTTCCATAGGTGGGAAGTCAACTTCTGTATTTCAGGTATTTTATTCTGTTTGACCTTTGCTCTTTTTCACCAGTTACTTCATTGCTGTCTTTCCATAAACTACGATCTGTTCTTTACGCGCATGTTTAATATACTCTTGTTCTTCTTTTCTTTTCTTTTTTTTTCTCTTGTAGGGGAGAAATATTGTAATTTTTAATTCTCTATAAGGTATGTCTTGTTGCTGCCCACGGTTATAAATTAAGATATTCTAAAAATATGGTTTATTTTCATGATGAATGTTTTCATTCACTGGAAAAAATAATTGAGGAACTGTAATCACTTAGAAAATCTTAGTAGTTCTGAATAATGTCCCCAGTATGATTTTGTATGTAAAGTCTAGGAAGCTGTAACATCAGATTTTCACATTTTCTCACTTTTTCATACTAGGATAGGAAAAGTTATAACAAGATTCTGTGCCAGGCTTAACAATCTCGTCATCTGACTCAGTGGGTCATAGAAGCAGATGTACTTCTAAATACACACAAGAGAACTGTGAGTGAAGACATACAGTGTGTGGGACTGTGATGCCATTATGGCACTGGGAATTTTGTCTTTTAACTTGGTTTTCAAATTATAGATCTCTCTACCTGGCTGATCTTAAGCTCCACTCCCCCAGTGTTGTGGCTTCTCTCCTGTTCCATACCCCCGGTTGCCAGATATATCTGTCAGCAGGTGGCTGACTGGGACAACCAGCTTCTTTTGGCGCATGGGGTCACAAACCAGGAAAGAGCCATGTGCTCAACACGTTATGAGATAAAACATAAAGCTGGGACTCAAATGACAGAGTAAATGAGATCTGACAAGTCTAAAAAATATATTGAAAGTTTGAGACTTTATTCACATGCTAGTTAGAACAACTCCCCAAAAGTATCTATCCTTATCCATCTGTCTCAGAGGAATTCAACGCACACAAACACTAAAAAAAACACACAAAAATGCCAGAGTATGCACACACTCCCAGTAGTAACCTCTGATCACTGAGTATCACAATGGCAGAGAGAGCCACAAATTCCCCAAGATCTTTGTTACAGTGTGCACAGTACATAAAATGCAGAATAAGAATGAGTTGTGACTTCTACTGTTGACACTTCTTTAAACAGTGTCCCATGCATATGGATAGAAAAGAAACAAGTTGTAAGGAAAAGTTGCTGAGAGTTCTCTACACTTCACAGTGTATAGAGAAGGTGTTTACAGTTTAGTATCCTTTCCTTTTCTTCCTCTAAGGATGATCTATTCTCTACAATGGAAATAAATCAGGTGCTCTTCTGGATTGCATGAAGAATATCTAAAAGATAGATACAAGACTAGCATAAATTTAAAATATTAGTAAGAAAAATAATAATAAAAAATGAATAAACTGCTAATAAGCTTAGCATTAGCAACCTGAATTTCTAAAAATTGTACAAAGCTATTCATACTCACAGGTTTGCATGTACATTGCCAAATATACCTACACCATATTCCCATTTTACTTCAGCAAAAGGAGTCAGCCTTTGCTTCAGCCAGCCAGTCCTTTCCTTCTCCTGTGCTAGAGTAATTAAAAGCAAAGACATAAAACTTCTAATTCCTCCAAGGATTTATTGAAATCCCACAATTTCTTCTATTATCTTTCTCCAAAGTACTATTTATAAATCCTGCCCTCGAAAGCTTTTCTGCAAGCTATGTGTAAAGCATATTCACTTGCAGAGTGATCTGGCTCCACCAAGTGACGATTGTTGTGATTGCTCATCTACACCTGGACCAAAGATAACACAAATAGGTACCAAGTAGTAAACTAATTTGGTACCACTGGGATTTTGTTGAAAAGCTTTGGACTTCAGTAATTCATACATTTTAAATAGATTACCTTGCAGTGTAGATGGCACGTGAAAGCATTATAGCAGTGCAAGGAACTTATTTGCCCCACTGGATGATGATGAAATTTTGCTTACAGAAGTACCCATACTACTAGTAATTCCAATAATAACACCTCTGAAAATAATTGTAGTAAGGTAGGAGAGAGGCAGGAGAGCAAATTCTTTTCCCCAAATTCCTTCCACAACTTCCAGATGCCGCACAGATAAATAACTAGAGAAAGTCTGCTGGCATACGAGGGACTCATGTGAATGAACTTGCTATGCTGTCTTTCATGTAAGGTCTAAAAGAACATGCTTTGGAAGGTTCAAAACAAAGTGGATAAAAATCACAGGTGTAAGGAAGGTTATTAAAAAATGTATTCTGCAATATTATTTATGAATGACAGCATATTCTGAATGGAAAGATTTTTAAAGCACTCCAGACTGAGAAGACTGAAGGCCAGGGAGATATCATGGAAAGCCAGACAGTGAGACCAATGCATTATATGCATTAGATGCTGCCTGCACTGGCTCTGTGAACCCAGCCAAAGATCCTGGGCTTAGCTTTTGCAAGCTCACAAAGGCATCTAAAAGTAGGTCTGCTGAAACTTTAAACTACCATGACTCAGTTGATATGTTTAAAATATCATTGTTAGTCAATTGTAAATTTTACCATAAACTGCAGGATCTCCTTTATCATCATTGTTACTTTCAGTTTTGTTACTTCTGGTGAGGAAGACTATGGAAAGGCTGAGCAAGTTGTCTTTCGTTACCTCAGAGTTCTACTTTGATTAACTATTAGCAGAGAAACCACTAAAAGAGGTCAGTAGCCATTGGAAGGGATCACATACCCATGCACACAGATATGCATGTGCACACACACAGAGGGCATACAGATTAACAGAAATTAATATTTTTGGCATTACAGTTCTGTCTGTCATTGTCCCTAGCTATACAGTAACTCAGTATTTGTTTTATTTTATGTGTTCTCAGTTACATGTTCTGTTCCTTTGAAAGACTGGATGAGGAGGAAGCCCGCTCCAGATAACAGAAGATAACTTAGCATGCCCAAGGGAAAGTCAGAGTGGACCACAAGACAGGATATTCACAACAAAGAACAGCCTGCTCCAGGAAGACTGGAAAGAACTTCCCAAACAGGACTACACAGAAATTGTGGGCATGCAGCAGCTGAAATCTGTTCTTTATACAATGTGATAGTGGACAAGAAGAGAACAGTGCATAAATATTATTTCTGTTGCCTCAAGTTGCCTTAAGTTTTATTTTTATAAAAAGGTAGAAAGACAACCTTTTATTTAAATTAAGTGTAGCTTCTTTTTAGTTTGGAATTTTTTGGATCTTTTGAGGGAGCTCATTAGAAGATGAAAGCCTAAGGCATTTCCACATCAAAGCTGTACTCCACTCTGCATCTTGTCACAGGAGGGAACAGACAACCTTGCAGACCAATGAAAGCTGCTAGTGTCCTAGATCCTGGTGTTATTCTGAGAGAGGGCAGGGGGTTGTGACGAAAATAACAAGGAAATTCACCTCTGGATCTAAATTGATTCCTTTTGAAGAACATATTGTGGTGCTTCTTAAAGTCAGATTGCTGCTTAGATTCTTTGTTAATCTGACACTGTACATAAAGGGAGTGGGGGAGAGGCAGGAAATTGCACTCTCCTTGCTAAAGATCAGAGGAAAATAAAAACCTTGCAGGTTTTTTTCTAGATTTTGACCAGGATTCTGTCTTTAGCATTCTGGGCCTTTATTCCTTTGGAATTGTAGACTTTGTATGACTTAAGTATCAATTAGTCGGAAAAGGAATCCTGAACAATTAGTGTTAGTGTTATTGTCTCTAACAAACACTAGCAACACCAGATTCCACTGGCCCATAAGAAGACACCCACACTAGGGTTAAATTCATATTTATCCCAAACTGCAAACTGACTGTCCAGCAAATAGCATCTTAATCAGGAAACAGAGAGGAATAGGTAAGTAGAATACAACATAAATTGAAAGAAGAAAGTGTAGATCCTGGGAAAGTCTGTGCTGAAGACTGCACTGAAGGAAAGAAACACGCTGTTGAAATGTCTGGTAACTTTGCATTTAAATTGTACTTTGATGCAAGATTTCAGGATTAAAAAAAAAAAAAAAAAAAAAAAAACCCAA
>VXAY01005269.1:582619-628079 GCA_013399855.1 Oxyruncus cristatus | reverse complement strand
ACGGCTCGGGGGTGTTGGAACGCTCTGGCTGCGGGGTTAAGGGGAGCGGTGCCGGTGTTTAAAATCCCTCGGCGCGGCCCTGGTCGCGGGCACGGGGCGTTTTGCAGTTCAGACAATGATGCGGCCGCGCTGCAGAAATTGTGGTGAATATGGGCCCAGCTGCGGGTCTCTCTCTAGTTGCGTGTCTCTGTTCTGTGTGCGTTTGTGTACATCCACCTAAAACTGCCGCAAGCTTTATTCCGGTGTCTTCGTCCCTTTTCTTTTTGTGTTGGGTGCAACCCCAACTTCATGGGTTCTTCACCCTTTCTGTTTTTAAAGGTTGAAGATGACAGAATACTCGAGGAAGTCCTTCAAAGACAGTCTGAGAGACATAAAACAGCGTATGAGAGAGAAAAGAAATCAGAAATGGGCAAGGCTGGGTAAAACCACCCAGTTCTCTACCGTAAAGGCCAAAAGAGCAAGTAAGATGCTTAAATATCTTAATATTTGTAATCTATTTGTTTTCTTTTAAAAGCCAGTTAAAACGCTCACTATTCTGTTGCAGCCAACAGCTCCTGCAAAATGAAGATCATTCAAGCAAACAACAGAGATCTAGCTCTGTCTTTGCAAGAAGAGAAGCTCAAACTGAGGGAAGCTGAAGCTACCATTCTTCAGTTAAGGAAAGATTATCACAATTTGAAGGCTCAGATGTTTGACTTGCAAAGAAATCACAAGTTCCAGCAAGAACAAGGACTTGTGGAGGTATTTTTAATAACATCATGAGTTGGTGAAGCTAAGCATCAGAATCTGAACCAATCGAAAGACAGATATCTTTACGATCCTAAATGTTTCATACTTTTTTTTTTTTGCTACTCTTTCCTCTTTACTTAAAATCTGTCTTCTGTGAAATTTATGGGGTTTTTATCACATGTGAAGGCACCTGACAAAAGGTTTCTTCTTTTAGTTATCTTGTAATGCCAATAAGAATATTGTAGTTGAGTATGACAGTAACAGGTACTGTCCTTCTTTTGTCCATTAGAATCGACTGTCAGCCTTGAATGAGATAATTTCCAAAGTCTCTCAGAATTTACTGGACTCAATTGATCTCCTTGGCCCAGCAAAGAATTTGTGTTCCATAGACATGGTAAGTAATTTTTCCTCTTGAGGAGCAGGACTTCTGTTAATTATTCCCCTCACTCCTTCCACCATAGATGCACACAGTTTTGAGATTCAAGCCTTAGTTTAGAGGAAGGACTAGTTCTACAGTTCCCAGTATGCCATAGGGTGCATACTTTGGGGGTGTATCATTACACTGTGAGTGGAACTGAGGCTCTGCTAGCAGGCAGTTGGGGCACCCTGATTTCCTGGGGTTTTGTACACAGTTCCTTTCCCTGTCCACTCTCTGTAGGATTGGGCTGGTGATGTGTGTGCTGACGTGCAGATGCTCAGTAGGTGAGATCCCACAGCACTTGGTGTAAACCAGGTAGAAAGAAAAAGATCCAAGGGCCTGTTTGGTCCTTCCTTGGGTAACTTGGCTGTTGTCTAAAACTTGTAGATGGTGCAAGCTTGTTTTAGTTATTTAGTCACAGTAAGGTTTATTTTGTTGACAGAATCAAAGAGTGCTTTCTTCAGGTCCTGGAAACAGTTGCAGTGTCACGGGAGCAATAGGTTCAACGTAAGTATCTTTTATCAATGCTATGTTTATGTTTGAAAACTCTGTTACAGTAAGTTTAAGTTTCTGACTGGAAAAAGGGAAGAAACACAATGTAATTAAATTGTTCCTTGTCATAAAATATATTGCTGTTCAGTAAATACTGCATTTGGTATTTTCTCTAGAGGGCCTCTGCAGTGTGCTCATGGAGATGATCCAGTACTTCCAAGTAGGACAGAAGACGGTAGTGATAGAAATTCTTGGTCAAAGATCTGTGTGGAATCTGGCAGTGACATTTCCTTAACCAAAAGAATTCCTAACAAAGGTAACTAAATCTCTGTTCTGAATTAGGAAAAAAAGTGTGAATACAAGTTTAAAACGTAACTGCTGCTTTTGAAGGAACTGATGGGTAACTTTCTATTTACTGTCATAGGGGGTAACTGGTAAAATGTTTGAAGGAAGATGCCCAGCAAAACTGGGAGGAATTTGAAACTCTTTTTTTCTTCTCTATACCTGCAATTCAATTTCATTAACTACCAAACAGTTCAACCAAATAAAATCACTTTTAGACATGCATTAGCATTTATGAAATCAATAAAAATTTGTTAACAAAGCAAAGTACTCAGGGGAAAAAATGACCTGTAGATAACCTTTCTAAAAGGAGCAGTTTAGAGGAAAATACTAATGCCGCATACCTAATTGCTTTCTGCATGGAACTTGATTTCCAAATCCTGGTCCATACAAATCTGTGGAGAAAACCCAAAGAATAGTCTGAATTTTTGACAGTTTTGTAATTTCTTGCACAAGACCTTAAAAAGGTGTTACTGTTTAGCTTTAATATGACATTTTCTCTTTGAATATAAGGAGGGACTTTTGATATTCATCTGGACAACATAGAGTCAGAACTGGAAAACATTTCTTCAAGTGGAAAGGCTGGATTTGGTAGAGCTTTACCAAAAAATTTGTCCACCAGACGTTGCTTTTCAAAGATGAGAAACCTCAATGTAATTTGCACTGGTGTCTTGGACCATTCAGAAGCACCTGATTCAATAGAAGAACTTTCTGAAGAGAAAGAAATTAGGCTTGAGGAAAGTCTAGAGCAGTGTGCTACAGAAAATGTAAATGCTGAACTTCTAGAGGAGTGTGCTACAGAAAATGTGAATACAGCTATTTCTCACTTGAATGAAAGCAAGGTAGATTCAGAGCGGGTGTTGAGGCCGAGAAAGTCTGAAACTGCACAGTTCAACTTAAAACATGATTCTGATCTTAAACAACCTGAGTGTAAAAGCACAGAAAACTCTCAAGGAGGGAAAGAGAAGCACCAAAAGGGAGTACTGAAACAGACTAAAAACACTTCCCGACAAGGACCAGGAAAACAGGATAAAGAGGCTTCCAAAAAAAAGCTGAATTTCTTGGGTGGCATCAGTGATGCTTATGACTTCCATTTAGAAGAGAGTGTCCATGTTACACCTTTCCGACAAAACAAGGTGAATGACAGAGATACTGCTGTGGATGACACAGAACACTCAGATGAAACTGACTCCTTTGAGTCGAGCAACACTGAAGATGATTTAGATGACAGTCTCTATGAGCCTTACAAGAGTAAATCAAAGAAAAGACGAAGTTCAGTGGACAATGATGCTACATCGCCAATCCGTCCAAGGCCAAGGTCTAAAAGATGTTTGGCACAGCGTGAGCAGAAACTCTGTCATGAAGAAGAGACTGAAAACAACAAATCAAGTGACAAGTCTATTAGTAAGTGCAGAAAGTGTTCTGGAATTGGCTTTGTTTCCTTGGAAAATAACACTGTTTAAGGGGTTAAGGCTCTTATATTTTAGGGGTTTTATTCAACAATAACAAACAGAATAATGTTATAAGAATGATTAGATTTGGTCTTCTGTCTGCCTTTTATTTTCACTTGGCAGGTATTAGAATTAAAGATATGTTTTTAAGAAATTGGCCAGCAAATTAATATTGTGCAGTAGCTATGTTAATGATACCTTAAAGCTGGGAAAAAAGTGAGCAAGAAATAAATTGAGAGAGAAGTGGAATAACAAATGACGCTTTTCCTGGCCCTGGTCAGTGTTATTTATTTTTCCAAATTAAAATCCTGAATATGTGTTTATCCTCTTAAGTATTTTAAAGTGCAAAAATGGAGGTGATAGTTACAGCTGAGAGTTAGTTCACATCTTGTACGTTCACTGACATTTTCTTTTCACTGACTTGCCTGAATGATCTGAAGTGTGCCTAATTTCTTCACAGGGCAGCCTTCTGAGCCACCTCGTGGGCATCTCTGTGATGTTACCAATACCACTGCATTGCTCCCCAGCACTGGGGATGCAGCACCTGTCCCAGAAGGGGAAGGACCACGGTCTCCAAAACGCAAGCGAAGCTGTACCGTTTCCGTGAACTATAAAGAACCAAGTGTTACAGGGTAGGTGTCTTTACTTCCAATTTAAAATAAAGTTCATGTGATTCCATCCACTGGAGGATTTGAGAGGCTTATTTAAATCTTGAAAATAAGTCCTTAACAAAAAAGCTTATTCAAAGAGATCTGGAGTTAATAATACAGCCTAGTTCATGTGAAAGGGAACTTACTAGCTAAAAGTTATTGCTCTAAATGATGTAGGGAAAGAACTCAGTTTTTGTCTTTTTTTTCTTTTTTTTTTTCTTTTTCCTAAGCAGGAAGCTCAGGAGAGGAGATCCATTTACAGATACACAGTTCCTGACGTCTCCAATTTTCAAGATGAAGAAAAGATAATTGATATTCTCCTAAGAATGAATCTCTGAAAAAAGACAATGAGAAATTGGTTACCTGTCATTGAGATTTTCAGCAAAAACCATGCTCGTGCCATGAAGAAAGGAAATCTTTCATCCAAATTGCTGTTGCACAATACCTAATAAAAGTATGTGAATATTTGTGTATCTAATATTAAGGGTATCAGATTAAGGGGGTATACCTCTAATCTAGTTACTTGTTTTTAATGATACAGAACAATTACTTTTATAACTGCAATGATTACATTCAAGCTCCTTTTGACTGGATCTGGGAGTGCATGAGAAATCTGATGGATAAGATGCTGAATGTCATTTTATGACTTGTAGTCAGTAAGGTTGAACTTTAGGCACTTGAGATGTTTTGGGCAGGGAGTCTTTTTAATAAAAGGTTTTGTACAGATGTTGTTTATGTAGTGGTTGTAGTTTCATATTCAATCTTATAATAAACATCTTAGTGTTTGGAAGCAGCACAGAGGGGGTTGGTGGTTTTTTTTTTGCAGTTTCCATATGTGCTCTAAGGGCAGTAACATCAGCAATGGGCATTAGAGGCTTATGTACTCTAGCCCCATCTCATGTGGTGGCATAAGCACTGTTTAGAAGCACAATTATCAGCTGTCGTTTGATTCTGTAGCTGCAGCTTTTGAAAGCAGCAGTTTAGGCTTCGTTGTTCCTGCTCTGAGTGCAAGCTAGAATCAACTTAACCAGACAGAAACAAAGCAAATTTCTCCATGAAGGCTGGTGAAGAGGGCTCTGCTTCAGTGGAATGTAAAGCAAACTATTAGTCTCAGCTGTTCTGGGACTATCATAATAATTTATTCATTTGTAATAATTTTGTCCCTGCTTTGCCAAGTGTCTTTTGAAGAAACAGAGCTGCCCCATCTGAGCTGGTGCTATTTGGTGCCACAACAGGCTGCATGTGAGAACACTATTATCAACTGTCCAGCACACAAACTCCTTTTTCTTTGCTTGAGAAACACTTAAGTATTAACTGATACATGAATTCCCCAATGAAAGCTACCTTCCAAATAAATAATAGGAAAGTACAAAAATACAGGTTCTTCATTTGCTCTGCAAGTGTCTGTCTTACCTGTCCCAGCTAAACTAAGATCTCTCCCTTTCTGTGATAAAAACGAATAGTGTTAATTACTATTTTACTTTTAACTTCTTACATGATTCTCTCAACACTAGTTAATACAAGTTGCAGCTACTGAGTGTTCGAAAACAGATGTTCAGAACACAGCCTGTGGGTGTTGGCACTGAAACTTTACCATTGTATCCTAAAGTTCTAGCCCTGGGCATTACCATCTTCAGTCTGGAATTCTAGTGCTAGAGGAACTTAAGTAGACTGATTGAACTTCAGGTGTTCTTTCAGCAAACAAATCTGTAACAGCTGTTTATCAGGGACAGTAAAAGAACAGCATGATTGCAGAGCAGCCCAAGGCAGGGGGGTTTTTGTGTGTGTGTTTTGGGTTTTTTGTTTGTTTGTTTGTTTTAATTGGATTGAGTGAGTTTGAAGAGTTGAAGGGATGAAACTGTGTAGGGAAGGCATCAATCCAGATTACCTAGTCTGAACTCTTATCTCTAGAATTGTTCAGGAAAACAGATGAGTCTCTTTTGACCACCCTCTGAACAGTGAACTTTTACATGACACAGGACCAAAATTTGAGTGGATGGGAAACCAAAAAACCTCTTCCTCCTCTCTAATAACCTGTCAGGTATCAGACAGGTGCAAGGTTTATTTATGGCATGCAAAGTAAGTGACCATCTCAGTAACATCATGATGACAGTACAAGCTCAACATGGACTCTAGTTTGCTGCTACATATATTGTGTCTTGTGAGTAAAGGGCTCCCACAGGAAAATATAAGCAAATACTATAAGCATGCTCTGAGGTGAAAAAAAAAATCAAAACTTTGGAACAGCTAAGTCAAGGAAGTGTTGGAAGTGTTGCGGATATGGGAAAACAGCGCTGTATCTCATCGTGGAGCTGGGAATGGTACTTGGACTGGTCACAGCTCAGCTTATCCTGAAAGCACTCTTGTAGATCCACTGTGGTCCCTTGTGAAATTGCTTCACTGTGTACATTTGTACCACAAGTACTCATTAATGAAAAAAAGAGACCAAAATAAGTAGGGTTTTGTACATATATAATTTAAAACTATTCTGTACCAGTACAATATATTAATTTGACAAATGTAAAGTTCATCAGCTGTTAAAGCATTTGCAAAACCACATATTCTACCATAACTTTATTGCACAGTATCTAAGAAAAATATTAATTCTTAAATTAGAAAACACATGTTTCAATATAGAAGAGACAATCTGATTGAAAGACAATAAGAAAATCTACTCTGAAAATAAAAAAAATTCACAGGATACCAAGCTTAACATGTGCAGCTGTAGGCCCAATCTACAAAACAGGTTTATAGCATCCTGTTCTGGCTATTAAAAAAAAGTACTCACTGTATAGATCTTTGTTATAGATCTCAGTGTAGGTCAGACTAATCTCATACAAAACAGGATGGCAAGTCCAGCGTTAACACTTTGAATACCTTGGGTACCACATTGACTACTACCAGGTAGCTCCTGACAACTACTTGCTGACTTGACTTGTGATCTAACACTGCACAGGCATTTTGCAGGAATAGACTCTTTGACACAGCACAGGATTGGGTTTTTTTATAGTCTTATAACTATTGAATTTTACCAGTGTAACATCTGTAAATATAAAACATCAAGAATGGAAGTTAAATCTGTTTTTCACAAAAGCAATTATAATTTACAGTTACAAACTCCAATTAGAAAACGTAAGGGACAGGTTTTTGGCCCGTACTGATCTTCATTAAGGAGTTAGGTGTACCCCTTAAATGTAGTGTAGGCAGCAAAATACATATATATACATATATAATATATATATATGTGTGCTCTATTTGAAGATATACTAACATGAGTTGTAAAATGTTAATACATTCCTGGGTCTAAATAATTGCAGTTAATAAGCATTTACAATAAAGCTTGGTAGAAAATCCAGTTTATCATGGAGCCAAGTATCTAAGCTCAAAGCTGTCCTATGTTGACTTCTTTTGTGTACAATAGTCTTATTTCTGCTGCATAATCTAAAGAATTTAACAGTGAAGAGTAGTAAGTAGGGTAGATCACGAAGTACATCAAAACCTTAACTCTACTAAACCAACTGTAATTGTCTAGTAGATGAGAAGTAGTCTTTGAAGTTATTTTGGGTACTTATGTCCTGCATAAGCCAAGTCACTGTGACATTAGACATCTAGCCAGATTTGGTTGTTTTAAAAAGAGTGGTTATGAGATTACAATTTGCAGGTAAAATATTTATCAAAACTCAAAACTAATAGAAAAACTTGCATCTATCAAAGTTTACAGGCAGTCCTTTCTCAGAACTGACTGTTCTTTCACAGCTTTTCAACCAGCTGTTTCTTTTAAAAAATAATATCTTATAAAAAGATTCTACAAAGAAACAAGTGTTTCAGAACCCCCCCCAACTGTTGTTTTCCCTTACAATTTTCTTTTTTACTGGAAAAAAAATAATAAAACTATATCAAATAGGTACTGCATTAGGTAAGCTATAACATCTGTCGTCTGGGAGTTTTCTTCATCTTCCCAAACATGTGCAACTTCCCCCATGTTTGTGGGGTTTTCTGAGGCTGTAGCTGATAAACGTATTAGGAACATACGGTAATCGGCACACAAAAGAAATTTTCCGTAATTAAATACATTATAAAGCATTTTAATAAAATAATTTCTGTAACTTCAGTATAATACATGTTTTCAAAACTAAAAGGGTTTTTAAAAGTGCTAAGTATTAAACAGAAGTTTCTTCAAAGTCCCAGAACTCATATATAGAACGGCTTCCCCTGCCCGTAACGTAGGCACACTATTTGGTTGTAAAAAAGACAGTGTCATTTGTCAATTAATCCAGCTTCTTTAATTTTTGTGTAGAAGAATTTCTCAAGTATATTGGCACATTTGTAGTATTCACTCTCGGGGGGGTTGTACTCTCTGCAGTTTGTAAAGACTCGCTGCAAGTCTGCCATGAATAATTTCTTAGACACGTAGTACCTGTTCTTGAGTCGCTCACTCATTGTTTTGAGATCTGTACAGAAGAAAAACAGATTAACAGCGTTTGATTTTGGTACGCAATATCCCTTTAGACTGATTTGCCATTTAACGTGAACTGGCAAAGCCAGGATTTGGAATGAAAATTGCCTTCATCTAAGGCATGGTCCATTTTTTACCTTCAAAAGCAGCTGAGCCGCTGGAACTAAGCAATATTTCACTGTAAGGATGAATTTATGTAGAGTTTATTTTTTCTTCTTTAAAACATTAAAGCATAATTTTTTTTCTGTTCTTAGAGCTCTGAGTTTTCTGTGGGTATTAGGTGTCCCTAATGCTCTTTTAACTGCTCTGTGAGGCAAACTGTTTTCAGCTCTGCTGCAGGAGGCCTCAGGAGTATAGGCAAAGAATTCAAACATCACCAAACACATATGTCAACCTAAAATCCTAACTGTTGTGCAAACACAGCAGAGAAGAGAGACATTGGTCTATACTACAAGCAGTACTTGCAGCTTTGAAAAAAAAAAAGATTAAATTTGTTCTACACTCTACATATATTTTTATTACCTCTTAAGAGTTTATAGTTATGTATTCTTTTCAAGAGTCATGTGAGAACCAGTCTTTCCAGCTTTCAGAGCATCATGCAAAACATTTACTTTACAGAACATTCTTTAAGTGTTTTCCTTTATATGAAAATCAGTCATCCATAAAATATGTAAATCATCTCAAGTGTTCTCCACACAGTTGCTTTACCAGTCATTCTCATCAGGTATTTAAAAATTCTGTCTACATTACAAGGGTTCTAGAAGTGAGTACAGGAATAGAAGTAGTGGGAGGTGTGCTGGATGCCTTGGCTTTTCTCACCTCAGGTGCTCTAAACTACTTTTTTTAGCAATCCTTGAGCTAGGCTTCAGCAGCACCTCTGTGAAACTGTAACAGAAGCAGCTGAAATGGGTCAACGAGTATTGCAAGGACAGCAGAGACCAAAGACCTCCAATGCAAAGGAATTAGACTTTTTAACATCAGATTTAAAAATATGGGGGTTTTTTTCGTATATTTTTGGGGGTTTTGGTGGTAGTTTTTTGGACTGTTTTTAAGGGAGATTTGAATTTGTTAAAAGAGGGGAAAACCCATCAAATTGACAAGATGGGATTATTTAAGAAAAGTTCGATGGATGCTCTCAAATACCTTTTCCAATGATACACAACTTGCCATTCAATAGTTTTGCACAATATTTTGCAAAAGTAAAGGCTCATTCACCTCCCATTAAGTCTGAAATTCATGTGCCTACACCTAAACTGGATGTCCATAGTCTAATTATAGTACCCAGCTGAGAAGGCTGTTCAGCTCACCCTAAAGCAAATGTTGCCTAGGTGGTGAGTTAAGTAAGATGTTCTCCTCTAGCTACAGTGAAAGTTTGGTTCCATCTGTCACTCAGCCATACAACTTTCGTATGGCAGATGAAAAGGAGGAAAACCCCAAAGTATTGCTTGAAAGAGCAACTGAAGAGCACTTAAAACAGGGGTAAAAAAGCATTTATACATGAGAACTGACCTTAGGAGGTAGACAAAAACTCTACAGCCATACCTCTCAAATAGTGTACAATTTAGCCTGTACACAAACATAAAGGCAATTGTTATATCTTGTCTGAGCAACTTTTTACAGTATCAGCATGCTGGCAGGGAGAGCAGAAAGAAGTCTGAAGTTGATCATGAATCAAGACATAGTTTAGTCATACTGGGTTCCTTAGCTGAAAAAACAAAGCAAAACTAAACCAAAGACCTCAGCTTGGTCCTCTCAAAGGAGAGCTGCTTCCCACCCCCCAGCATAATACACCTGGAAAGGAAAGCACAGACAACATTCCTACTTTGGGTTTGCCAGCTCAGGCTGTAAGTTCTTTGTAACCAGCAGGACCTAGCCTCTACTCAGAAAAGCAGATGCAGAACACTCTGCCACAGGAGGAGATCAACATTCACTGCTATAAAACACATTTGTGTCAGGGGCACAGGAAGCCAGCTACTGGTCTATAAAGTCCGTCCGCTATTTGGAAACAATAAGTTGAACATAAATCACTAAACTAAACTGATATACATGGGCTTGGAGCCTATGCAAAGCAATATAAACAAACATTTCCATTCTCTGAGATATGGATTGCTAATAGCCTGCCATGAACCTGTATTTCATTCTCTAACAGTATTAAAAGGTTCAGAAAGTGTCATCAGAAAGATAGAGGTGAGTATTGAATAAATAAGGAAGGACTAGCAGGAATAATTTTTAAAACTGCTTCAGTACAAATCAAAACAAGCATCTGTTTAGAACATCACTGAATTATCATTGAAACCAGCAATAAAAAGCTGTGTCATAAGAAAAACAGACAAAAGAAAAACATTATTAGTAGTTGTGTACTTCCCTTTGCAAGTAATCCTACATAAAAACAGATGCATGACTTATACATACAAATAAATAAATAAACCACCTCAGAAAACTGCGGCAGATCTAAAACACAAAGATAAAAGTTAGCTTAAAATCAGCTTACATGAAGCATTTTCCTAAACTTAAATTGGAGCAAATTGTTGACTTAATTAGAATACCCTGATACTTTTGAAAAGGTTTTTTTTCTGTGTGATTTACAAAGCTTAAGTCTGTAATTCAAAGCTATTTCAAAGCAATGCAAATGCTCAGGTGTTCCTGAAAGTTTGCCTTGAGAGATTATTTAACAGACCAGTAAGATCTGCAATGACCAGTTACAAGAACATATTCCTACAACTCACCCAACACCAGCTCAGTCCTGAAAGTTCCTAGCTGACTGCACCATTGAAAAGCTTGTTAGAGCTCTCTAGGGCATGCTAAGATTTCAGATGTATACACTGTAGATGTTTCACAAAGGTCACGGAGCAGTCATAATTCAAATTACAGCATCATACGCTGGGCACTTCAGAGCTGCAAGGTATTCAGCTTCAAGTAACATCTATCTTTTACCATAAAACAATCAAATTAAAATTTATCTGCTATGTCTCCAGCTATAATGATTTTTAAACTCTATACTTAAAAAATGTTAATGGCATTACCCATGGGAAACCTTATAACTTCATAATATCCAGGAGCTTCTGTTCTCTTCACAGGTTCCATGAAGGGCCAAGCGCTTTGATGGCTCTTTGGTAAAGAAAAGAGTAAGGTATCTAATATGGAAACTCTATATTGGAAATAATTTAAAAATCTTTACAAAAGGTAAATTAGAACTAGCACTCACCTTCACCTGCTGCAGGATGGTTTTTAATGTGCTGTAAAGTTGATCTGGATCCTTGGACTCCTTACTTGAAGGAAAACATGAATACAAAAAGATTAGCTTGAATCCCTTTTCTTCATTCCTACGACTTGCATCTTACCTAAAAGCAACTCCAAAGTTTCAAGCATTTTACAGAAGAAATAAAAAGTAAAACAAGCAAAGAAACAAACACAAACCCTCAAATAAGAACACCACCACCCACACTGCACCTGCCCACAAAAAACCCAAACAAAACCACTTAAAAACTCATGCCTTGCAGATTATTTATCTGTTTTCCAATGGATGTAAGGAAATTTCAAATTACATTGTTTATAGACTTTCCTGAAAGGAATATCCCAACTGCTTCATCATTTTACTTTGTGCAGCACTTACCCTCTTTCTTTTCCACTTGGTTTCCAGCCAGTCTCTCCTGTACATCAACAACATGAGATATTACATGGGAACTACAGTAGGTCACAATATTAACTGAGTTATTGCAACTCTAAAAAGAAAAGCCATTTCAGCACTGCTGCAGTCAAATGGGTTTGTTTTAATAAAAGCTACTCCTAATAAATAACACAGCCTACAGCCCCATTCAATTTCCTACAAGCTCTTCCTCCAGACTGCTGAAGAGATTCTAAAATATTTCTATATGAAACACACATTTTTTTTTCAAGAATTCAATACATATTTTACCATAACCCCTGTAAAGAATAATAATGACAAAGCTATCCCATTTCATTCCCTAGGGACAGAATAAATGGAAGAAAAGCACAGCTGAAAAAAAAAACTTACAAAAGATGGTACTTAAATGTTTTAATTCTATTTTGTCCTGTAAGTTCATGCCTAGCACAGAAATCATCATTATTCAGAAGTGCAGTGCATTAACAAGGGTGCCAAATGGAAATTGCTGCCTACACTGATGCAAATCGAAGAGGGATCACATGTAAATAAAATTGCACACATGTACATAAAAGAGGATCAGCCTGGGATGCCTTGGGGAAATCTCAAAGACAGCAACTGCAATGGAAACACAACAATCTTCACAGAAATCAAATCAGTAAACCAAAACAATTACATTCTAATCAAAAAGAAACATGTGACTACATTAGTATTTCTAGTCCTAGACCTTTCTTCAGCTGTTCTGCTTCTGTTCTACATCAAAAGAGGTTGATACATACTAATTCCAGGAATGCTTTCTATAGGAATCTGCCGTACTCCATCTTTGAAGCAAGAAAGGCCAGGATAAACTTTTCGTATTTGAGCTTGTTTCCTTTCAATAAGCTTTTTAATGATCTGTAATGAAGCAGCAGAGAAAAGATTCAGACCACAATGGTTTGACAGACTATTTTCTTTGGAAATAATAGAGATGAACATATTTTTGTTTTTAAGGACCTTCACTCCCTCACACATAGTATTTACTCTCAAAGAAGAGTAAAAGATAAAACCAGACGTTCAATAGAGCTTAGAAATGTTAAGAGAAATACAGTATATAACAGCACAATGGTCAGATTCCAGTATCGTATCAAAATACTTTCCAACTAATTTTGAATTTCAACTTAGACCCTTCTTATAGCTCCACAGTACAAACACTCCATTAAAATGTCACTGTAATGAACCCTACTGTTATGGGCAGGGGAAGAATTGACAAAGCCATAAAATTAATCAGTCTCACAAGATTTTGCTTAGTTATCAACTAGGACAAAATTCAGCTGTGAATTACTCCTCAAAGTATCAGTACTTTAACACTTTTATTATCATTAAGTCAATAAGGTAGAATTTAATGCTTCAACTGCAGAATTATGGTACTGGGACTTGAATGAAAGGATTATTCTAACTAATAAAAGTATGCATTCAAATGTTTTAAGCATCAAAGCAGAGAAGAGAGCTAACCATTCACTGACTGAATTGTTTCTAAACATCTGAATAGATGATAATGTTAAGCATTTCATTTCAGCCTTTACCTCTTTTTGCTTTTTGATGATGACAGAAAATTCCGTGTAGGGGATCCTTGGATTTAATTCACATCCCATTAATGTGGCACCCTCATAATCCTT
This sequence comes from Oxyruncus cristatus, assembly GCA_013399855.1. Classification (NCBI taxonomy): domain Eukaryota; kingdom Metazoa; phylum Chordata; class Aves; order Passeriformes; family Cotingidae; genus Oxyruncus; species Oxyruncus cristatus. Next base: position 614,264 of record VXAY01005269.1, on the reverse strand, counting down.
GATGTAGCCAACATATTTTGCTTTTGGTACTTTAATATCTTTGGAGAAACCCTGACAAAGAAAAAAAAGCTTACATTGTCAGAACGCCATTTGCCTTTTACATTTGTTTTAACCGAAATGCTACGAGGATTTAGAAACAAATTCATCATGATGTTCGTGTACGAACAATACAGTGGAGTAAGTTACAGGGCATGGTTCAGTGCTGCAAACACCTTCTTACAGGAGGCACACAAATTGCTAAGATGCAAGAGACGAGAATTGCTAAGAAGGGAGATAGGAGAGATAAAAAGATCACAGCAAATATTTTTTCTGTGGACGAATTTCCTAGATTTTTCAAAAAATTTGCTATTTAATATTAAAAAAATGCCAGTCCTGTAGTTAAAAATTTTACAGCTGGAATTTTTTTTTTTACTTGTCTATTTCAAGTGAAAAAATAAGTTAACAAATCCTATTTAAAGTTATAAAGTTAAAAAAAGTTCAAAAAGTTAATTGAAAAAAAAAAGTTGAAGTTTAAAAGTTAATTGAAAAACAAACCCACAAAAGAATTAACCAAGACAATAAAAAGCAGTGGAGGACTCTCATTTGGGCTGCATTTTATTTTTCTGTTACGGTGGTACCTATGAAACCTCAGTAATAAGCAAAAAGCCAAATAGGACTTCTGCCTCCAAGCTACCATCAAAGACTTCAGACTTAAATGGAAGCTGAGCACTTTCAAACTGGGGAAGGGATATTGCAGAGATGAGAAGGGTCTGTCTGCACAGATCCAATAGGTGTATCACAAGCCCAGCTTTCATTCATTTTGAATGTGGGAAGAGTAAATTGTATCAGTTTTATATGGAAAATCATGGAACAGTTGAGGTGAGAGGGAATTTAAGGAGGTCACGCAGCCTCATCCCCACTCAGAGTAGGTCTCACCGCATCTGGTTGCTCAAGGCCATCACCAGTCTTGAAGACTGTAAAGGACAGAGATTCTACCATCTCCCTGGGCAACATCTGTCAGTATTTCACCACCCTTAGAAAAGGAAGAAAAAAACCAACACATTTTCCTTCTATCTAGTTGCAATTTCCCACTATCCAACTCATGTCTGTTGCCTTTAGTCCTAATGCTGTACACCTCTGAGAATAATCTGACACCATTTTTGCTCTATCATCTGACCAGATGGTTGATACTTGTTCATCAAATCTACTTGACAGATCAGACATTGGAATCTTTCCTGAACTTGAAATTCATGCTTCAAATCAGGAGGAGCTGTGAGTGTAGGTCAGAAAAGTTCAATTCTGTCACAGGTATGTCTAGTACCTCTTTATATTTCTTATAGAATCCGTGAAGGAATTGAATGAATGAAGAAGCAGCCAAGCAATATTTGACTTCTTTTTAGATTTGAGAAATTATAGGCTATACCATATACCTGTGTTCAGACAATTCTATCAAACTAAAATGCATTAGAAGCCAATAACATTACACAGGATGAACACAGAGCACATTTTATAGATTTTTTTTAAAAAAACCACCAAACTTAAAATTGCACAATGCATTTTATCCAACTACTTTGTCATGTCGAATTGTTTAGTACATCACTGGCAGATATTAAAATTCTTGCACCCAGTAATTGCTTGCATTGACTTACTTGTTTTTTGAAGTAGCCAATAGCATATTCATCTGCATACGTGAGAAAATTGAGAATGTTGTGTTTGATGTGGTACTCCTTCAGATGGTTCATTAGGTGAGTCCCATAACCCTGTGGGAAACGTATGAGCAAAAAACATGACAGAAGAGCCTTTGGGGACTGCACATATTAGAAACTGTGGACTGGGAGTTATTACAGACTGTTTTGTAAAATGCAGTCCTTCCTCTAGATCCTGTTTTAAAGGTTTTCTCATAACTAACTTGGTGAGGTATACTCAAGAGCAAACTGTTTTCAGCCTTGTAAGGGTATCTCTGTGACCCAGCATGGAACACAAAATACTAGTTTCAGGTGTCTGATTCACTTTTAATCTAAAGGAGACCAAAACCCAGAATCTTTTGAGGGGTGAAGAGGTACACTGTCCAGGAAATTGCAATTCAAGGTGCCCACCCTATTTTTTTCTCTTTTAAATTAAATATCAACTATTAATAGTCACATATTTCACCAACAACAAAATTACATATACTGTAACAATAGGGCATTATTTCTTAGCCATATCACTTCAAAACTGCAAAGCCACAGAGATACTGAAATTATTCCAGTGGTCTGTGCACCTGTAGCAGAAACAGCCTCTGCCTCAAAAGATTTATAATCCAAACTTATCATAAGGCACAAAAGGGAACAGTGAAACAATTACCATAATAAGCAGCAGAAAATTATTGAGTCCACAATCAAATAAATAGCTATGCCTTCTGACTGCACACAAGCGTGATTTCCATTTTCATTCAACCCCAAAGTAAACAAAAGGTTCCATTTATTCACATTACCAAGCAAGCTATAGCCTTCCCTTTCTGCTGTGAAATGAAGAAATGTAAAATAGACAGGAAAGCCCATAATAGTGGGTTTTTTTCCTGAATATGTTCCAATTTTATCATCATGGAGACTAACCGGATGCTTACATGGAAATATACATGGATTTGTTTTGGGTACTCTGTTCTTGAAAACTGGGGAAATTTTTATTTATGTACATAAGCCAGAAAAATAAATTACAAAATAGAAACTTCTGATTTAATTTACAATTTAGTATCCCCAAACATGGCAATAGCCAGATAACACAATCCCAGAAGGAAACTAAGTCATGTACAGTAAAATTTAAAATAATTTTACAACATGGGATCAAACCATCACAAAAACAATTGAACTTAATATGGGAAAACAGTTCCTATATTTCTTACGCCAACCTCAAACTGAATTAAAATAGGAATTTAATTTTCCCAAGACGAGGCAGGTCACCCATGTGTTTATTTTTTTCTCAGTTACCTGCTGACAGCAGTCACCTTACTCAGATAGAAAGTGAGGAAGGCACATTTTCAGAAACAGTCAACTGATACAGCGAGGTACTGAGAGGGTAAAAGAATAAATAGTGCATTATGCAACCTTGGGGGCAGTCGGATGGGTCAGAATTATCTGCCCTTTTATTTTGAAAGATTATTCCTAGAAAATCACAACACACCTTTGGCAGCCTCATCTGCGTAGTGTAGTTAAGCATTACTTAAGCATATATTGTTAGGGTTTGCATTTGCTAAAACACTTTGGATACTTTTATGACAGGCCACTGCAAAGTGCAGGGGAATGTTCCTCTTTAATACCAGAGTTGAATAAAATCAAATATAACCCGAGTACCAACAGTTGTCACAACATTTCAATCCCCCTGTGTTACCCTTTCATACCACGGTGAACAATTTCTGCATGTTAACTGCTACAAACTCTGAATTAACTCACACCTCAGCTTTCACCCCTTCTACTGAAAATCATGAAGCTATAGCACCATCTAAAGGCAAAATACTGAACCAAATGGTCATAGTTGATTGATCTACCTGTAGTCACTGAAAAAGCTGGAGGAATCTCCATAGGAATATGTATTCATAGTGCTCTGTATTTTTCCAGCATAGATGCTACTTCTCAACATTCTGAGAACATTCTGTAAAATTAACTCAAAAAAGCATGCATAGAAGAGATCCTGTGCTTATTTTGAGATGCAAAACGATACCTTTTTTTTAAAAAATATCTCATTTTGATTGAAGTCTTTGATTGAACATGACAATGTTGCACATAAGCAATACCTATTTCAGTAAACCATGAGGTGTTACACTACACAGAGACACAACTACTGGAGACAGAGGAGTGAACAGTCCAAGAATGGGAGACGACTGACCAACTATTGCTGTGTTGAGAAAGATTTTATTTAACTAATTAATTACAGCTACTCCTAGTATTATGATGATGATTCTAAATCTGCACTTTTTTTTTAGTTTTTGTGTCCTATATTCAGAATCACTTTACCTTTCAAACTCTATTTCTGTCTGGGAACTCAACAGAATATTCAATGTAACTAACAAATTAGGAACACATGCAGTAGGGTATGCATTTAATAAACTCAAATAAACCCAATAGTTATTTTTACCTTGACTTGCTCGTTGGAAGTCACAGCACAGAAAACAATCTCCGTAAATCCTTGGGAAGGGAACATCCGGAAGCAGATACCACCGATAACACGACCATCTTTTATTAATGCAAGAGTTTTGTGTTTCCTGAGTAGACAAAAATAACAATCACTTTAATTCACGTCCATAGTACATAAAGTGCCATTACCTACCTTTTCTCAGAAATTTGATTCACTTCTTTTCCCGATGCTAATGCAATTGTATATGCCTCAAGTTATCTTGTATCTACAGAAGAGCTGTTATTTTAACATCACGCTTTGAATTTACCATAAAGGTCGTCATCATGAAGCAAGGTCCTGGCCTTGCCAAGTACTCTGAGATAATAGGGTAATACCCAATAAACAAAAGTTGTGTTTCTTTTATTGAATCCACTGATGACTGTTATGCCACTGTGCAGTTCTCAGGATGATTTTACCCCCAGTAAATTAGAAATTAATGGAGTTACAGGACAGCAAGTCCTTTCTAAGGGATTCCTGTTTCCTTGCATGCATTCTGTATACCTAAGCTATCAGTTTCAAATGCAGCTGATGAAGCAAGAGATGACATTTCTAATTTCTAATCACCCACTCCCAGAAGAATCAAGACCAGAACAAATATCCTTTTCTGTTGCACTGCCAGGAAAGTTGTAATGAGGTGCAGTGTCAACTCTCGTGTCAAGGATAAAGAATTTTAGTGTAATCTCCATGGTATGAAAAGATTTACACTGCATCTTTCTTTAGATTATTCAAGACATAGTACCATATAAATTGTATAAACAATACAGTAAATTTACAGAAGATATTTCTGGGGGGAAAGCTAGTGCCAACAGCAAGCCCCTGTCAAAAAAGTTAGTTTGAAGAATGCATGTGGCACTGCAGAAGGAGGTTTAGACATATTATATATTGTTCTTCTTCCTGTACTTATTTTAGTGCTTTTTACTTGTAGAATGACAGCAGCAATGTAGTAGCTAGAGCTTTTGTGGTTGTTTGACCGTAGCTGGATGACAGGTGACCACCAAAGCCTCTCTATCACTCCCCTAAACTGCAAAGAGGGGAGAAAATATAATGAAAAGCTCATCAGTAGACATAAGGGCAGGGAGAGATCACTCACCAATTACTATCACAGTCCAAACAGACTCTACTTCAGGAAACAAGTTGAATTTATTACCAATCAAAATCAGAGCAGGATAATGAGAAGTAAAGCAAATTCTAAAAACGTCTTCCCCCCACCCCTTCTCTTTCCCGATCCTCCAACTCTGTCCCCCCAGTGGCACAGGGGCATGGGGAATGGGGGTTACAGTCAGTTCATCACATGTTGCCTATGTCGATGCTTCCTCCTCAGGGAGAGGAGTTCTTCCCCTGTTCTAGTGTGGGCTCCCTTACCCAGGCTACAGTTCTGCACAAACCATCCTAGCATGGGTCCCTTTCCATGGGGTCACAAGTCCCATAACCTGCTCTAGTGTGGGCACCTCTCCCCACAGGGCCACAGGACCTGGCTGGAGCCTGCTCCAGTGTGGGCTTCCCACAGGATCACAGCCTTCTTTTGGGCATCTACATGCTCCAGTGTGGGGCTCCTCCATGGGCTGCAGGGGGGACAGTCTGCCTCACCATGGTTTTCACCCTGGAAGGTGGAACTGCTACAGCAGTTCATGAAGAACTGCAGCCTCTGGGAAGGATCCATGTTGGAGAGGTTCACGGAGGACTGTCAGGTAAAAGAGCCGATGCTGGAGCATGGAAAGAGTGTGAGGAGTTCTCCCTGTGGAAGAAGGAGCAGCAGAGACAACGTGTGATGAAGTGACCGCAGCCCCCACTCTCCATCTTCCTGTGCTTCTGAGGGGGGAGGAGGTAGAGATAATCATGAATGAAGCTAAGCCTGGAAAGAAGGAAAGGCTGGGGGGAAGGTATTTTAAGGTTTAGGTTTTATTTTCTCATTGTTCTACTCTGATCTGATTTGTAAGAAATTAAATTAACTAATTTCCCCAAGCTGAGTCTGTTTTGCCTGTGACAGTAATCAGTGAGCGATCTCTCCCTGTCCTTCCGTCTACTCAAGAACCTTTTGTTGTATTTTCCCTGCCCTGTCCAGCTAAGAAGGGGAGTGATAGAGCAGGTTTGGTGGGGATCTGGCATCAAGCCAGGGTCAATTCCCCACAATCCCATGAAAAAGAAACCATTTGCCATTAATATAGCCATCAAGATAGTATTTGGGTACAGTCCAACTCTGCTGACCAGGAGCTATGAGGGTTTGAAAAGACAGAAAAGTGTAGCACCAGCAGAGCTGCCTCCATGCCACCTCTGCTGGCCCCTTCCCACAGCACTGCCTGCAAAGAGTAGCAGGCTCTCTCTGCCTCACCCACCAAACCCCTCTCCAAGGATACTCACGGATCAAAGACCAAGCGTGTGATGTATTCCTTCGGCATTCGAGGCAGCTGATGGGAGAACACATTCTGCAAACCAACCAGCCACATCATGATCTTCTTGTTGGGCTTCTGGTTCAGGGAGTTGCCAACCACATGGAACTCAATCACCCCCCTGCGCTCCTCCAGCCTTGCCGCCTCATCCCGGGCCGAGTGTGCTGAGAGGAAGTTGGTCTGTACAGCACAAAAGAGGAACAAAATTAAATTTTTGAGATTTCACATCCTCTGACAGAACAGCCTTAAGGAACAAACACATAAAACCCACTCTTTTTTTCAAACAGACCTATCAATGACTGCTTTTGGAATGGACCTTCGCATAAGTGCCACCATCAAATAAGGCAGATATAAGTCTACACTACAGTGTATAAAGGCCTATTTGAACTTATATTGGTAAAGGATAGGTAACAACTGCAATGGTTAGGACTCAACAAGTTCCAAAGCTCTTGAGGGACAGCACTTACCTAGTTAAAGCCTATGCCACTAAATCATGTTTTCTTTAGCCTTAGCCAGCTTGGGCAAGAGTAGTGGATCTGCCTATGCATACTGGAAATCACACATTTTAATGATGGTGCAGGAAAAGTCATATTTTTTTCATTTAGTAAGTAGTGCTTTCCACTATCTCTACCACTATTGTAAGAGCCTAAAAAGAACATTTTAATTCCTATAGAATTTGTTGTTACATCTAGCAATTGCATCCATGTATTTGAATACAGATTAAATTAATACTGAAAATTTATTTTACTTATTTTTTTCAAGATCATTTTACAATGCCAAAACATCTCTGCATGCACATACTGTTTACTCTTTAAAGTAAAGTTTGGCTGCTGGGTTTCTAGTCACCGCCAGCCTCAACAGCCAGGCTGGCACAGCATTTATAATATGCAGAGCCATCAGTCACGGTGCATAGTTTGAATAAGAAATGTAGGTGGTTCCAAATCTTCAGCAGTTTCTAGCTAAACCTTGGCAAATGAGCTGCTGGCAAAACACAGCCTGGCAGAGGGAACAGAAGGAGGAAAAGCCAGCCAAGAAAAAAAAAAAAAAAAGAAGTGTGCAATTCTGTACCATGGCACAATTCTGCAATTCTGTTTGCTTTTCTGTTCCAGCAGAGAAAAGAGCAACTGGGGAAGACAGAGCAAATAACTGTTTAGATCAGTTTCTGCACTTGTTCACTAGTGGTTTTAACTAGAGGTTTTACTTTGGATCTTTCATTCTGCTGTTATATTTGAACCCCATTTAACCTTCTCTTATGAGCAATATCTATTATTAGCAATTAAAAGCATATTCTGGACCCATTCTGCAATAAAAATACCTTGCAAGATAACCTGGGATCTACCTTTTTACTATCACTAGTTTCCAAGTCTCTTTGCTAGCCATACACAATGCATTAAAAAATTGTAGAACTATTCTTCATGTTAATGATGTATTTCACAAATATTTTTTGTTCACCTAATCATACTCTTTCAAAGTCTATTTTTCTTGACAGGACTTGCAAATTATCATACTCTATCCATGTGAAACATTTACTAAAAACAAACCATTTACAAACAGACCATTTACAACACCAAGTATATATATTTCTCACCTCTGGTCCAAGCATTGCTGCAGGATCTGTAATTGTTGACATTACTTCGTTGATTAACTCAATAGGAATATCTCCTACAACTCTTGGTTTTTTGGAATCCTCTAGAGAATAGGGTTCATTATTTTTTCTCTTTTCCCCTATAAAACAAAACTAGGACAAATTAGAAACCACCAAACTGTCACAGACTATCACTATGAAGTCTAGCACTTCTGTTATATTTTTTAGTTTGTATGACAAGTTTTGGGGCTGGTTTTTTTTTTTCTTTAATCCCCATAGAAAGGGAGAAAGAGAAATAAATAAAATCTGAACAATATTTATCACTGCTCGATTTTAGCTTTGCACTGGAATACTAACATGAAGCAGGATTAATGTACCTCTCTTCCTATACCTCTGTAAATTCACAGTGAAACTATTTGCTTTTTCTTTTTGCTTCAAAATCCTCTCCACAGAATCTCTGTGCTGCTGCCTTGGAAGGCAAGTGCTCAATACACAAATCGTAGTGCATATTTTTGCATAACATGAAATCCCTATTTTAGGATTCAAGGGAACTAAGTATCCATTATACAATTCTTTCACCCATTTTGTAAACCAAAGCAGTATGTACACTCTGATGCATCATACATATTTGACTTTAAAAATCCATACAAAGTTTCCAAATCAAAATATATCATGTTAATTATGAACTGCCCTACTAACTGCAGAGAAACGTGCACTATAGCAAAAGCAACTAGTTAAATTCATGAAAGAAAAGTCCACCAAGGACTAACACAGGTACAGTAGCAGACAGAGCCAGCTGCTAGCTCAGGATTACCCCACTCATTACACTACTCATTCCCATTTCTGAGGGACAAGTTGAGAAACGGCCTTAAAGAAAGTTGCAGTTTAGGAGATGCCTCAAGTTCCTCTGGAGTGAACACAGGCTGAGAATTAAATTACGCTTCTCCACTTCCTTGAGGACTCACTTTACATAAGCTTAAGATCATCTCTCTGACCTACAAACTCTCTTGACAGGTTCATTAATTCTGAGGTGTTTGAAAAAGGATTTATTAGGAGAATTTATGCATTCACCAACTTTTTTTTCTTCCAAGCCTTTTTTTTTCTTTTTAACCTGACCTCATTCAGGTTTTAAATTTAACCTTGTTGGTGTGTTTATGCTTTTCTTTACTGCTCAAACGTAGGCACTTTCAGTACCTTGAAAGAATAAAAAAAACCAAATGATGGTCCCTTCTACTCTGCCGTTATTTAAATGAAACCTTTTCTCAGTATAATAGATGTACTCCAAGTAAAGTCTTTTTCTAAATCCTCTAAAACCAGCAGATCTTTCCCCATTTTAGTTTAATTTGAACAAACTTCCTTTTTTCCAAATACAGTTGCCTTTTCTGCTAATTGAACACTACCATACTGGGAAAAAAGCATGTGTGTGCACGTCTTTCATCAAAAACGTCTCAGGTTTGCTATTGCAGAGTGAAGGCAAAGGTTACCATCCACTGCAACTACTGGTAATATCAACAGAAGCCAAAAAAAAGCAAGTCTCCCTGTCCATTACCTAAGTTTGGGTCAAGGGCAGAAGAAACTTTGCAAGCTGGACTTATATTCCCACTGTTGGGTTGCTCCAGCGATGAAGGACTTCCGCTGTATGCAACAGACCTTGCAACAGGAGGTGGACTGATAACTGCAATGACATAAAAGACAAACACAAAAAATTCAGTACATGGAACCCATTACGGCGCTGACTGAAGGACTATCACAAAGTTGGACTTGCCCTCACACCCACCTCCACTTGAAAAGTAACAGCTAACACTGTGCAACAGAGCGATGCCAGCAGTTCACAGGCAGAGACATTAAAGCTTTATCTCAACGTGTTTTTCTAGACTAACACCTATCTAATGAGGGTCTGCTGGACAACAGAGATGGCAAACATCAGGCTTTATTATTTTGCAGTGCTGAGCAGAAGCTAAGAAAACAAACTTCCTTCACATACCTGCCAAGCCTGCTAGCATTTACCTTCATGAAAGAGCTTTTTGTAGGGGTCTATTGAAAAGCAAAATCTCATCATTCAGCTTCAGCTGTCCACTTTAACAGCATTCAAAGACTAGTTGGACAAATCACACTCAATAAAGGGACTTGTTTCACCAGGTTAAGAGGATGAAACTATTATTTTAAAAGGCCACTGACTAACATCTCTCTTTCTCTAATATTAGAAAATAAAAAACCCCACAAAACAAAACAAAAAACTCCACAACATCCCCACCCCCCAGAAAAAACCCACATACACACACCAAAAACAAACAAACAAACAAACAAACAAAACCCACTAATCTGAAATTATCTGAGTTTCATTTGTGTTACCCACCACTAAATGTAAGTTACCTGTCTGGATTCCTAGCTGGCCAGTTCGGGAACTAGACACCATGAAATCCTGATCCCAAATGGGAGAATTCTGGCTGTACACTTCTTCTTCCAGCATAGACAGAAACCTAGGCACAAAACCAGGTGAAATATAGGATCAATCAAAACAGGCTCCTTTTCAGAATAAGAACTTGGAACACTTTTAAATATAAAATATTTACTGAGTCAGTAAGAAAATGCTATTGGCCAATTCTTCCAAAAAAAAAGAACACACACAAAATCACAAGCCAAAGTAGACATTAAGTATCTTAATTCACCTACAAGAATTTATCTTTGATTATAAGCAATATTTATCTAATTTGCTAATGCAGAAAGAAACAGTTACAAACTACTTTTACAGAACAAAACTGCACTAATAAGAAAGCTATAAACTGACCGATGTTATACAATGATGACAAAATACATTTGGATAAACCAGTGTTTTGCAGATGCACTTGCTTTCTGCCTCTTACAGATTTATAAAATCCCAGTGTTACTTATTAACAACGCTCTTAGGAAGATATTTTCAATCCTTTGAGTGTCCTACTGTAACATTCAATTGCATGTTTGTGCTTGCATAACAGTATTTTTAACTTTACCTTGGTACTGTTACAGAAACAGCATGATTTTAAATCTCTCTTAGCATTACTATATGAGAGAAATTCCACAGGTCAGACGATCCAGCACACTGTCCTTCTCAGGGATACATCAATTCTCTCTCAGAAGCAAGACAGCTGCTTATTCTATGTTCCACAAAAGGAGTTTTCAGAGCAGAAGTTGACACGGCACATTTTTACTCCCTTGAGTCATCTATATGTATAGAAACTATCTAACTGAAACCAAAAGAACTGTTGAGTAAGACATTCTTGAAGAGGATAAGGATTTTCAGGATCAAGTCTGCCTCTTGTATTGTATATATAGGACAGCTATACCCAGGCAATGTGCTATACCCAGCTATACCCCAAAATGTGTTTGCTGCTGTCTATACAGCTGATAGTGGCTAAAAAAGTTTGTAACAGTGACCTGGCCATCTGTGACAGAGCAGAAGGACAAATTAAACTTTAGCCAAAGCTATATTTCCAGGCAGTACAGAGGCTCTGCCTTCAGCCCCATTAGTGACTAACTCCTAGGTAAACAGACATAACCGGTGGGTGCTCCCTTTGCCCAGAAAGGAGAGAGTGGGGCAGATGGGAGCCCTGTGCCAATGCCAGGCTCCATGTTCTGCGACTCAGTTCCTCTGCAGGGTTCACTCAGCATAATGCTAGCAGAGAGACAAATGCTTCAGACAAGTACAGCCCATAAAAGATTTAAAATGTTATTCACATTTCCCACAGATCATCTGCAAACAGTGCTTGTCTTTTTTTTTTCCCCAGCAGAATATCAAAAGGAACTGCAGTGAATAATAATGCTTTTCAAATTGCTGTAAAAGGCAGTGAAAACAGGGGCATATGCACACCTACATCCTCCACAAATCTGCTCCTTGCATCAGTGTCATGTTAAATCCTTCTTTATACTTATTTTAGGGCCAGGTCAGGATCCTTTTCCAAGATACATCCAAACATTCCTGTATCCGTAACAGTCTACCCAGAGACAGTGTACATCTTTCAAAGTGGTAAAATATACTATTAATAACAGTAGAAGCAGAAAATCCTGGCTCTACTCAGCTTTGGAAAGCTCATGTTGTTTTTCATTCACCTGAGCACCAACCCAGCTTGTAGCCCAACACAGTAGCTTGCACAGCATCAGTGCCATCAGGTCTCCTGAGGTTCAGTTTATTTGTTCTTAGGAGAGACAGGTTTCCCAAGTATGACCTAGAGAGCCAAGCCACCCCCACAAAATAAGGATATAAGGATACAGTATTTTAACTTGAAGATTACAATGAATGATCCTGTCACCACTACCTCCCCTCTTTATCACCAGTAAAATGTTTGAAATCAAGGACTGTCAAAGTGGAGCATGCTTCAAGACAAGTCATTCTCCCACATTCCCCAATTTGTAATTATTGTTGTTTAATTGTGAGAGATAGTTGTTAACATTCCAGTAGTGGAATAGGTAGTCAGTACAAAACTTATGAGTTCAGGATTCACTTGTGCAGTTTTGTACTGACTCCTCTCTTCTTTGTCAAATAAACCCATCTCTTCTGGGCGTGGGGTGACTACTTTGTTCCCTATTACAATGTTGAACTAAACTGAAATTCTTAGGTGTACATAAACTCCTGCACAACACTCTCTTTTTTACTGCTCTGTCACTAAAGCAGAAGCGAGCATATGTTTTTGGAGATCTGGACCTATGTTGTTTCCGAAGACTACAAAAAAAGAAAGTAACTGACCAGTAATACCTGCAAAATACCTGACAGGCAAAAAGCACAATCCACCAGCAAGATGAATAATCCTTTTCATAAAGTAAACCCTGAAGTACCCAAAGCAAAGCAAGTAGTTTCTGTACATAAAATGCACTAGTTCAAGCTATGGCAGTAAATAAAGCTGTAGTATCTACTTGTAACTGAATAAAAAGAGACATTATTTTAAGCTGCAGGTAATTTCCTGCTTTCCACCACAAAGTTACTGGTTAGCTTTGAATGCAGGCACACTGTGACCCCTTACTTTGGAAAATGGGTGAGGATTAGTGTTCGTTTTTCTTGAGGAAGCTTGTCTTTCTCTTGCCTGGCCTGCTCCAGCAGTTGCCGCCTCATTACAGTGAAAACAGATCGAAGCAATGTCCTACCAAAAACCTGGGTGGTTTCATACCTAGGTAGACTGTCACAGAACTGAGGGACATTGCAATAACAAAGCCACCTGTAAAGAGGAAAAAAGACAGAAAATTATCACCATCTAACACATGACTTAGTGCAACAAAACCACTACCTACATCATTTATACTCAGAGCTATATGACTGTATAAATCAGTTCTACAAGAAGGCTGGACGTAGTTAAGCAGTATGTATATTGCCCAGTATTTTTAAGAAATGACAGACAATTAATTTAAAGTCTCCATATATTCTTTTTCTCTGCAGTCTAGTTTCTTCTAGTTTCTGGAACAAGTGCACTTGTTCCAGAAAATAATCATGGATTACAAAAAATTCATGTTGACGTCAGGGATTCTCTCCACAGCTTATTCATTCAGCCTCCCACATCTCCTGTCTCTGATTCCAAAGACTCTCAGTATGGCCCGTTTTCCCCTCCTTAAACTACTACAATTACCCACACAGAGGCAAAAGGGGTGACACTTTTAACTAGCTCCATCCTAAACTGACTGGACTCCTGTCTGGGTTTCCCACCAGTTGTCTTCTTCCAATTACACCCTGACTTGTGTCACGGTTTTAGCCCACCCCCCTCAGTATTATGACAACTTTTTACTCTTTCATTACCAGTATCTCCCTCCATAATGAGTTTTGCATTAAGAAGTACATACAAAAATTATAGCATGTCATGTTTCTTTTCTTGGAAAAGGGACTATGGTACTAAAGAGATAATTCAGGAGTACACTGCCTATGTAGGTGACAATATCTGTTAATCTTATAAATGAGATTTCAATATCTATGTGTAAGTGAGCAGTCATTGGCATCTGGAGCTGTAGCAGACTCAGATCACAACCAAGATGAAAGCTCCAGAGACAATAAGAAAATGTTAAGAATTGGATGTCAACAGACTGTGTTAGATCCTACATGGGTTTCTTCACCCAGACCAAAAGTACAGCCTGTCTCAAAACAGTCTCCCAAACTCTTGTTCCTTAATCTTTGCAAACATGAGTTGCAAAAGAGTTGTGAGATAGACAGACTTCTACTCCCTGTTCTTGCTGATAAACACCTCTCAAAACTCAAGGACGCATGCGAAACTTTGATACGGTTTCATTCAGATCCTCAGGTTTTCCAGTGAAGTTGGTGACTACAAAAATTCAGGAGGTATGCCCATGGTGCACAGCAGCACCCTGAGCAATGCTTCAAGCAGCACAGAGGAAAGAAGCTTACAATGACAGGTTAGATCTGATGGGAAGAAACAGCACTTTGGGTCGGAGGGAACCTTAGGGACTGTGGGCAGGTGAGTTTGGGAAATAACAAGTGGCAAAATTATTAACAACAAAAGCCACAAACCAGAGCCAATTAGCTATTGATTCCCAATAAAAGTTAGCTTCTACCAACCTGGTTGATACCTGTTATCACAAACAAATAGAGGTCAAACACTCACCAAGCATGGTCTTAGGAGCCCCATGGATTATAACTGTCCTTTATGGCAGGCATAAGGTGACACCATTATTTAAGGTGACAGGTCATGAGAGCATCCCAGTTGGACACAGACACAGCACAGCCTGCTGTATCACTAGCCACAGTCTCAACTCACACCACGGTTTGCTGTTCACCTTCACGGAGCTGAGGTGGGTCAGAGGACAGACCACCAGGAAAGAAGCCAGAAGGTGGTGCTCATCCTCAGCCAGGAAGAGTCCCCAGCAGTTCCTGGTAACCAGGGTGCTGACAGAGGTTAGCTAAGTGCTGCCCGCACTTAGCTGCTGCCACTATGCTAACTGAAAAAGGCCCTGCACTACCGTTTTGAGAAAAAGAAAATTAAAAGAGACACGGCTTTTTATCCTAGCAGCTCTTCTTCCTCCAGTGACAAAGTTATTCCCTTCAATTCTAACAAGTTAAAAGGTCACAACAAGAACTACCATTTTAAGGAACCTAACAATATCTATTCCCCAATTAGCGTTCAAGCATTTGCCAAATTATTTCAATTTTTCAACTCCTCCGTGATTTGGTTTCAAACAGGGATGCTTTACAATGCTTAACGTTATCTTCTTTTTCTTTTTTAAGCTGAATAACAAGCTTAAGCTGATCTCATATAAGGCTCACATGAAGACCAAGAGCACTTTGCAAACACAGAACATGCAAAAGCACTGTTAGATACAGATGTTCACTGCCTCTACTCCCTGTTGCTGGCTGATAAAACACACCTCTCAAAACACAAGGCTGCGTGTGAAACTGATATACTCTCCCTAAAAACTCCACGACTGCAAAAAGTCACAAGGCATATCCACGGCACAAAGGTACTGGTATATTCCTGAAGTTTGTACATGTCCTGTTTGTAAGGAAGACCTGTAAGAAGCAAAAGTAGTGTTACCTGGTATAATTCACTTTATAGCCCGCAATATCATCATTGGGGGATCGTAGTCTTCGCTGAGAAGGTGTCTCCAGGTGCCAGTAGTTAATGCGGTTCAGAAACATTTTAGCCAGTTCCACTATTGTTTGTCTTTCCTTCGACGGTAGGTGGCTAAATTTGTACTGCACAAAATTATTCACACCCTTAAGAAGGAAGAAAATCCTGTTTAACTATTTAGCCATAATTTTTGTAGGAGTATCCTCAAATATTCCTCACTTTATGTTTATTAACCCTGAACTTGCACTACATGGGAAAGAAAAATATTGGAGACCATGAACTCCTTGCTCAGCTACTTATGTAGGTGCCACAGGCTGGTTCCTGTGTACGCAGCAGCAGGTACGTCCAGATACTTTTATGTAATCCACCTCCCGCAGCTGATGTAAACGTAGAAAAGAAAAATTCTTTATTTTTCCTTGCTTCTCAAAGTTAGGGAACAGAGAAAGTTCTGTCTGGCAGGCTTTCTCCTCTATGCTCTGTAAATCAAGTATCACCTTCAAAACTCTCTACCTACTTTCCAATAGAGTAGGGCTTATGGACTTCTACTTAAGTTTGTATCTACACTTGAGTACTACATCATATTACTTCTTCAAGAAGCATCACTACTTCAGAAGCATTCTCCTCATTGCACTTTGGATACTGTCCACTTTAAAGAAAAATCTACTGAACATAGTTAAAATATGTGACTAAAAGTGCTGCAATATATATTTATTATAAATCAATTATAACACTTGTGCTTAGCAAATAATTCCGTTTGATTGAGTTGCTGAGCTGCTAAAAACAGAATCAAAAATATTGGTCTATTTTAAAGCAAAAATTATTTCAAAATAAACTGTAAGAAGAATTACTCTTTTATTTCTATGCTTTATTTTCTTAGGTAAATTGACCAAAGACTAAAAAGAATGTGACAAAAATTATATTGCACAATTTTTATTATATACACCTTTTTAATAGTGTATTTTAAGGATTAGGAGTATATGGAGATTACATACACTCATTTTTTTATACTCAAACTAAAGGAGAACTTCAGGTGAAAACTTCTCAGAAATTCAGCAATAAAGTGGTTTGATTTTCTAAGTTATAAGAAGTGACAGCTGCAAAAAATAATTACCATACATAACAGTCCTCACATTTAAAATACCCTGTTTAACAATAGAGCAACCATTCATTCACTGATGGGAAAACATTGAGCTCCTGTTTCAGTGAGGTATGTGACCCTCTGCATAGTCTCACTGGAGCTAATGGGCCCACTTGTCTGCCAAAAGTGCATTCTTGGGAGCTCACTTCATGAAAAACTGAATTTGTCATATGTTCTTTATCCATGGTGAGTTACAAAAGCTTCAGTTATTCTTTGGTTTTGGCTTTGTTTTTTTGTTGTGTACCCTTTGAAAGAGAAGGCTATGATCTCACTGAATTGGATTGCAACATTTTCCTTGATTTACAGAAGGCAAGTGTCATTTTAATATTGGATTTCAAAACTTCAACAGCATTTTTCATCACTTGAAACAAAGAAAGATTAGAAGTGCCCACATAAAAGTAGCATTTCAAGCTAATTCTCTGAACCCACAGAAAAGTCAGTTTCATTAAAGCATAAGATGAGTGATCGGAGAAATCAAATAATGTAACTATTGTGCCAATACTAAAGGAGAATCAGCAGAAGTCTCCTATAGTCTCCTATTTTGTCCTAAGCAATACACAGAAACTTCTGAAAGTGCCTAAAATGCCCTGTTTTCAAAACCAGTGCATACATTTACGAAAAAAAACACCAAAAAATTCCCAAACTCCCAACCCCCCGCCAAATTATAACAAGGAAATAAAAAATTAGAAAACAAGCAAAAAAAACCAAAACAACCCCCCCAAAAAAACAACAAAAAAAGACCACCACATGAACCAAACCCACATCTTGACTCCTTACCTGTTCAATGCTAGGTTTCTCAAAGGGGGGACTTTCCAAAGATCCTTCTACTACAGGTTTTCCCATTTGTAAAATGCACTTCCTCAAAAGCTGTTAAAGACACAGAAATTTTTTTTAAAAATTAGTATTTTTGCATACACAGAGTGAATGGAAGTCACAAGTGCACAACGCACTGCGAGCAGTGTTGTAAATCTCCTGGCTATATATCTGCTTGTTTAGTCATCTGAATTTGTAATTGCTAAACTTCACTGTGAATTCACCTTCTTTGAAATGCATAGAACAGGCTTTTCTTAGGAAATGTAGGCAGCTAAGTTAGCTTTGATATCAATTGACTTTATTTTATGTAAGTAAAGAAAGCTGTGCAGTTTGTAGATGGGACTCAGGGTCAGTTCCTCAATCATTTGGATGACTTTTGGAATAAGAATCAGTACACTTCAAGCACCAGAATGTCCAGCCCACACTGCTCTAGTCAGTAGAGCATCAACCTAGTGAAAAAATGTCCCATCAGAAAAAGTCAATCCATGCATGAGTGGCAGTGAAATTGCCTTACTATGTGAGAGAGTGAAAAATCAAGAAGACATTCCACAAGTTCAGCTTACTTTGAACAGGTAGAAATAAACTTGCTTGGTGTCTGCATCTTCTTCTTTGTGGACACAGGTGAACAAATACTCCACATCCAATACAATGCCCAGAAGCCTATTCATTTCTTCTTCAGACACATTCTCCAGGTGAGAAACATGAGCAGCTAAACAAGAGAAAAACTCAGACTTGTAAAGAGCCTACTGAGAGAACCAATAACATAAGTATTCCCCAGGAGATCTCAAACAAAGCCGTAACTGTAAAGGCACTGATCCTGTATTAACCTATTTAAATAGAACATCTTATCAGAGGTAACTGAAAGTGTCACATCGCAGCAATTTGTAAAGGTTGTCCAGTGGTGGTGATTTCCACAGCAGAGGAATGATGGCTGGTGGGATTCACATCATCTGTTAACACTTAGAGTCGACCACACAAGTCCTGCTTGTATTAATATGTTGCACCATGTAACTACATGCATTTTTGTCCATTTGAGACAAGGTTTTCTTGACTAAAGAAAATAAATCCATAATTCCCATAAATTAGGTAATCCAGGTGCAAGAGCACCATATCCTGTGAAGAGTGAAAAAAAAATCGGTGCCGAAAACCGGACTGGAAAACAAAATTATTGGCTCAGTCTCTTACTTTCATATGATGTAAGACCAAACTATGCTTTGTGTACAATATACGAACAGAGATTTTGCAGACTGTACATGCTCGTTTGTTTAGAAGTTTACAAAAAAGCATCTTTACACTTATTGTAATTACCAAGTGACAAACTCCCTTTTAACATCTCCAAAGGTAAATACAGTTCCTCATCTGTAATTTTCAAAAGCTTGAGGTTTCTACATGTAAAACAGGGCATTCAGTTCAAGCTGGTTTGAACAACTGGCCCCAGGAAGAGAGAAGGCAATGTAAAACAAGAGGTCCATTCCCAGAAAGAAGATATTTGCATTACAAAAAGCAACAAGATCTTCGGTGACTCCAGGCCAATGTAGATGGTATGCATATCCTTTCCTCTGAAAGGACTACAAAATATCATTACAAAGAAAGGGAAAAATATTTTAAAGTTTGGGCATATTAGCGTTTCTATATTTTAATCAATTTTATCAATATTTAGTTTTTAAGATGAACGTTATATCTTTTCAACAGAAATCTGACTCCTCAGTTTTGGAGGTAGTGAAGAAAAATAACACCTGACTTGAAAATGATCATATTTATTGGCCACCCAGAAAAGATGGTTTGTTTTGAGAAGTTCAGTATGACACCAAAACATTTAAATTCAATAAATTTATTCAGCTTCAAGTAAAAAGCACACCATAGCTCAGAACATGAAAAAGATACCAGCAATTGTTTCCACTTAAGTGAACATTTGTAATATGGTATCTTAGGGGGATGGCCATCATGAGCTTCCTTTAAGAACAAATATTCAGCATTCTAGGCAGAATAAAATGATTTAATTTCTGCCCTTGAGACAGGTATGAAGGGTTAATATTCCAAGCTGTCTGTCCTGATCTTTTAAAAGTAGTGACTACCTCTTAGATGAGCTTTGCATTAGAAACTGATAACATTCTAAAGAAATTTTGCATTCAACTAACAAATGAATAAAACATCACCACAAGAAGCCACTTCTATGCAGTATCCATAACAATACTGAACCTTGAGTACTTAGTGGCCATGTTTAAACATTTTATTAAACTAGACAATTACCCTTACTGAGAATTTAAAAATACAATAAGTGTATTAACAGCATGTATTTACTACCTGTTACCATTTCCCATATAGACACCAATGTCTGTACATCAACCCAACAAACTCTAGTTTTTTCAGATATTCACAGCCCATTCCCAAATTCTGTGGCCATTAGTAAACCTTCTATTAAAATCAAAGCTTTAGAACACTGACATCAAATACTGCATTACTCTTGATTAGAGTTACACAGTCCCAGTCACATGCACTGCCACCTGGTACACACTTCCTCAGCTGCTGTTATGCCTGAAAAAAAAAATCAAATATCACATGCATAGATTGCTACAGCATGCAGAAGAAAGCAAGTAGAAATAGCAAGGGCCTGCACTGGTATGAAGACTTGCAAATGCAATAAGCAAGTACTGCAATGTATGTATTAGGAACAGCGAAAAAAGAGGAATGTGTCCAAAGTCTATCTCAAAATCAGTGTGTGCATAGAAACACCAGCAATGTATATTGGACAGACAAACCAAGAAATACCCAAATATGCTCCTGAAGGTGCACAGTAGGCACTGAAGGCAGTGCTAGGGAAAAAAAAGGGACTGACTGCGTATACAAAGTTTTAGCATACTAATTAACTAGAAAAAACCAATCAAATACAAAATATAAAAGAACAAAGAGTCTCCGACTACACAACAACTGATCTTGAGGCTGGCAGAAAGTGAATTCTCCCAGCACCCAATTCAGTCACCACCTCACAGAGACATAATCTATCACCCAAAAAAAAGAAATATTCATTAAAACAACCATATTGAGCCAAGCTGTGGGGCTGAGCACCAAACAGATGAATACAAGTTGTAGGTAAGTAGACTATAAATTAATACACACCATTAAACAGATTTATGCACTAAAACCCGCACTGGCTTGAAGATCAAACCATACTCCCAAAAAGAGGCATCTCAAGCAAGACAAGTATCTAGGATTATCTTTGAAAGAAAACAATAAATCTTAAAAAGAAAAAAAAAAGAAAAATAACATCCTACATTTTACATCAAGTACAGCTTTAACCAGTACAGGAATTTCTATATCACTATTTCAAAGGCTTTCCAAGGAGGAGAAAATTCAGCACAGATAATCTGAAGCCTACACACCTCGTGGTAAACTTGGGTTTAAAGGTGTTCAGCAGGAACACACTCATTTAGAGATGAATAGGGAAATTATCTTGGAAAACACCACCGAAAGACATGTTTTTGCCAGTAGTATGAGGAAGTACATAGCAATTCATTTCAGTTATTTCAAATGAAATATATTCCTCATTAGCTGTAGTCAGAAGAATAAGAAACTTTAACTTTTCTAAAAAGAGTAGTAAATAAAAATACAGTTTCTTCCATAAAGTACTTTTACTGGCTTTACACTACTGGTTTTCCCTCTTTCCCTAGCTAACGAGTGAAGACCAAAACCAGCCTCAGCCTTTAGAAAAGCCAAGTTTTCTACACCAACACATAACATCCACAAATTCTGCTGAAGAACTGACAGGCACATCTTGCTAGTTTAAAAGAAAATTAAAAAAAAATAAGTAAAAGAATAAGCTCTTTCTTCAAAAGCCAGGAATTAAAGGGATGGGTAACACAAGCCACCCCAACTGCATAAACAGAAGCAGCACAAAGAAGCTGTGTGATGAAAAGTTGAAACTAACTTGGCTAAAGTGACTACATTTTCTGTGATACCATGCATTTCTTAATCTCCTGCAAGCAAGCCCAGACATTGGGAGGACCAGGAAAGGAAAAAATTGCTGAAAAGTCTAGAAATAAATTGCATGTAATGAGAGCATAAAAAGAATAGAGAAGAAATGGAAATAAATCCCAACTAAAAGAAAGAAAGTATTCCATACAAACTACAATATTATTTTTCAAAACTAGAAAAATAAATGATCTATTGTGAAGGTTTTAAAATTTCACTGTCTTAAGTTTTGGACAGTAACAAAAATTAAATAGCAACTGCTCCTTTTCAATTAGTTCTGAATTTTATTTTAGCTCAATTTTTATTCAATATTTGCTAAAAGGGACGTGTATCAGTTGGAACAAGTGTAGAGGAGGGCAATGAAGATGATCAGAGGGGTGGAGCACCTCTCCTATGAGTTGGGAGTATGGAGAAGAGAAGGTTCCAGGGACACCTCTAAGCAGCCTTCTAGCACATATAGGGGCCTACGAGATAGACATAGAGGGACTTTTTACAAGGACATGTAGGACAAGGGGTGATGACTGTAAACTGAAAGAGACTAGGTTTAGATTAGATATAAGCAAGAAGGTTTTCTACAATGAGCGTGGTAGAAAATTGGAACAGGTTGCCCAAAGAGGTAGTGGATGCCCCTTCCCTGGAAACATTCAAGTTCAGGTCAGACAGGGTTCTAAGCAACCTGATGTAGTAGAAGGTGTACCTGCTTAGTACAAGAGGGCTGGACCTTTAAAACATCCCTTCAAACTCAAACTATTCTATGAGTGCAATACACAGAGAAAAAGTCATCAGCTTTTATTTTGGATAAGTATAAATTCTTAAAATAATACTACAGTGATTCACCACTACTTTTCAGGCTATGTGGGTAATAAATTGTTATTTATTTTAAGTATGAAAAACAAAATCCCCAAAACCACAAGAGTATTTAACAGTGGATTTTGAGGAGTTGCTTCCAAGACACTCAAGCTGTCTGCACATAACTAAGATGCACATGCTAAGATGTACAACCTATGTATTATTTTCTGTGACACAGAAAAGGCACGGTTCTTTTGGCACATAGGATTACCTGCTTTCAAGAATATTTCGCACTTAATTCTAAAATAAAGAAACCTAATACAGCTTACCAAAGAGTCATTCGTGTGGTATCTAAGGCAGCTGACATAAATCTATGTGAGGTTAACGCATATGTAACACAAAGCATTAAAATTGCTATGGGTAGCTTAACAGTGCTTTTGCATTTTAACAGCTTTGAATGTCTGTGTTGTTAGAAGTTATACCATAGTTGAATTTATTCAAAACTAATTTTAGGAAATTTGCATATTAAACACGCTTTTTAAATATTAAACATATTTTAATCTAAGTTATTGACATTTGCATCTAAACCTAATCCCCATTTCTAGGTCTTGGAGTAGCACCTTGACTTTCATCTCGCAGAAAGAGATTCCGGGGCAGGGGTGCACGGACTGCGGGAGAAAGGGAGACGCTTACCCAGCGTGTGGCTGCAGCTGCGGCAGGGCTCAGCCAGGCTGACAGCCGCCTGCTGCAGCTCGGCCCGGGGCGGCGTGGGAGGCGGGTTGGGGTTCTTCCAGCCATTGCATTTACAGGATTCCTCAGCCTGAAATCAAAGCAAAGGGATATCGATCAACACTGTAAAACGCAGGAACTTGCTGATACCGTGTTATTTCAAACTCCATAAAAAGAAATACAAGTTGTTTTTTTTGGTTTGGGTTTTTTTGGTTTTTTTTTTTAATTACAAGTGGCTTTTTTTTCGGGGGGGAGGGGATTGATGATGAGGGGAGGGGGACTTTGGGTGTTTTGCTGTTGTTTTCCTGGGTTTGCTTTTTTATCGACCACATTACCAGTCCTTATTTTCCACAAATAGTCAGAAACAGAATAGTACACCAAACAGAGATATTAACACAGTTATGGCAAGCAGAAAACACACACAAACCCTGACTAATTCCTTTACAGAAAGCCTTCACTCAAGTGAAAAAAGTTTTTCAAACATTTACTGGTATATCAACACGTACAGATCCTGTCACTGAGACAGTTTTAATGATTTAAACACAAACAGGTCACCTAACAGGAAACACATTTATCACTGCCTCATCAGCTACACTGGCAACAAGGAATCATGCAACTGAAACCAAGCCCATGACAACACAATCAAGGGTTAACCAGTGCTGAAATAACCAAACAATAACTGCACTACTGGCGAATGCTGTCTAAGGCAAGGCTTGGTCACAAAGGCGAAAGAAATCAAAGACACTTCCACTGCAACCTGTTACTTTCCCTGGAAACTTTGTTTACACTCACTGAGCGTGAAACACTAGCAACAGACTGCAGCTAAAAGGGAAGACCATGAAGGGAGAGGTTGTGACTTTGGTCATCATGTCTTGAATCACTCAGAAGTTCAAAGCTCTGATTCCAGTTATCCAAAGAGCAGCTTTACAACAGGGAATTTCCTTCTGCATATGCAAAAGATCTTAGTTATTTTGATGGCAAAGTACTTCTAACATCATTCATGCTCCTATTTGAAGATCTAATTGGAAGGAAAGTTGCTTTTCTACTGTTCAAAGATATCTGTGCACTGGGTTGTAAAAAGACACTCAGGAAATCGCACTGCCAAGACCTCAGTGAGGAAAGTATGCCAAACGCTGCATAATATTTATGGTTGAAACAATCTTAGTAGGAAAAATTGTGATGTTAACACATCCAGCACTCATGTGTCATTTTTCAAAACTGATTCTGCATAGATTTAATGCAATCTATTTCAGGAACCTACTTCATTTTCCTTATAAGTTTCCAAATTCCATCCTACCTAAGGAAGAAGCACCCAGGAGAAGCAGAAAGGATCACAGCTTGACAGCTCCTAACACTGACAGCTTTGAAGATGGCTGGCAAATTGTTCTTCTAAACTAATTTTAATATTCAGCAACCTGAGCACCAAGAAAACTGCTGCTTGCAGTTTGCTGAGCACCACATGATATTTTTACCATCTCTAGCATTTAAGCATTTATCCAGCTGGGGTGGATAATCCAGCAGGCTTCTGCCTGCAGCCAGGGCGGTCTGGCAGGTACTAAGGGCCATGAGTGGCATTTTCAGCAGCGAGAGCCACCAGGATGACTCAGAATTTCACCTGCAAGTGCCCAACAAAACCACTTCCACGTATTTCCCTTGAAAAAAAAGCACAATCTGCATTGCCTGAACCTCCTGGCTCTCCAAACTCACTGCATGGGTGCAGACCACCTGCCATCCCATGTATTTAAAATGTTAAATCAGGGAGGTTTCAGAACGAAATGAGGGGAAGATTAAAACAATTTTTTTTTAAGTCTCAAAATGCAATCTGAAAAGACTTAGGTGAAGTTTATGCTCTTTTTCTATCATGTTTTCTATGAGTAATATGATTGGCAGACAACTGAAGGCAGTCCAATGTTATTTTAGAGCAGAAAACATCTCTTACAGTTTCACAGGCATTGAGCCAGTTTTACTTTTGTTTGTCATCCAGCCCTACAGGCCCTCTTAAAATTTAATGACTGGAGAGATCGGTGATTCAGTGATACCTGTGTACCACAGATTTTCCTGGTGCAAGAAGTTTGGACATCTGTGAGATGACTTGAAACACCGCATTCAATTAGCACTTCAAGCTGGAAAAAACTGAGGCCAAATAAACTTTACATAATTGTTTTGTGGGAAAGATAACACTGCTGTGAAAGTTTTTGCATTTAAAAACACGATAGAGGAACTGTTGAAAAAAAAAACAACTCTGAAAATGAAATTATTGCCAAGGAAAATACAAGATACAATTGTGAAGGAGCTGTCAAACAAAAAATAATTGAATATTATTTTAGGGAAGTAAGATCTGATCCTTCCCATGTAGCTGTCCAGACAAATGTTCAACACTCTAAAATAGTGACATAATATAATGCTTATTATTAATTGTCTTAAATCATGCCACAATGAAACATGCCCTCAAACAAGGCACAAGCTTTTTCAGAATTTTTTCTCTGAGTAGAGGCAGCATTTCACAGAAGCTCACCAAACAATGTTTACTATCAAGGCAAAAAACTATAAACATCGAGTAACTACACAAACTTTAGTGTCACACAATAATTAGCAGCAAAGCTGCAAACAGATACACGAATCGTGATAACAGCTCAGTTAAACTGCCAAAAATAAATATCAACCCACCCACAAAAGACTAAAAACACTGTGTTTAACGACAACTTTTTTCTGCCCTCGTTGGTATTTCCTCGCCAGATCTTTTTGCAGCAGTTGTTAATTTGTATTGTTCAAATTATTTCAGAGACCTTTCTCAAAAAACCACTAGGGTGTTGGTTTTTGTTAATCTCTCTTATAAAACACCAGAATCAGCATAAATGTTCTGTTAACCAAGTGGAAACAGAACCCAAAAAGGTCATCTTTAAAACTTAGCTTTCATTGTAGATGCTCAGAGTGCAAGTATTTTGCAGTGAATATGCAATGTTCATTCCTCAATGGCTTAAACTGCTGAGTTGTTTTAAATCTTCCGCAGCATTTTGTTCATTCAGTCCTTGCTTTGTCTATCTTCGCCTTTTCCTTTGCTGCTTTTTCTTTTTATGTCGCTCGTCTGCTTTTCATTAGAAAATAAAGTATGACTTCACCTCCTCAAAACCTCAATATAAGATCTAAACAGTTTTGAGGGGAGGAAGGGGAAAAAACCATTTAAACTAGCATATCTAGCCCTTGAAGCCTTTTTTCTGGGACATTTGCAGAGCTTTGATAAATCCACTGGAGAAAGCTGGGGACTTCTGCCTTACCAAGGCCTGCAGCATGACTGTCATCTTTACAGGCCCAGGGCTCTTGAACACTGCACCTTCATTGGTGCTTTTTAATAAAATTGGGTGAGTGCAATATAATACAACAACTACACAACTGTTGCCTGCACTCCCCCTCAAAAAAAAAAAAACAACCAACCACAAAAACAAACAAAGGTGCACCAATTATGTGCATTGTGCACTGCAAATGTAATTTAACCAAAATAGAAATGAAATATAATTTCAGTCGGGGTTTTTTTGGTTTTTTGTTTGTTTGTTTGTTTGTTTGTTTTTTTCACTCCTTCTATATTCAGTCAAGTGTTACAATGTGGGAAATCAAACTGTCCAGTAGCCCTGGGCAGGGAAAACTACAGGACTGGGCAAACTAAAGTTACCATTTCCTTTAGAATACTGCATACATTGATACATATTGAATATAAATGGACAGTGAAAAAATACAGCACATATTACACACCTTGTTAGTATTTTTATTTAGAGAGAAAACACATGAACGTTACAACATTGCACATCTCAGCCCCATTTAGGTGGACTCCAGGTGTCCAAACAATAATGAATAAATGAAGAATGCTACAGTAACTTGTGGACTTAAACATTCCTCCCCTTTTCAGACAGTGAAATGAGCCTAAGAACATGGAAACTTCAAGCTAACTTAATTATAAAGTAAAATACCCAACAGTTTTAAAACTGAGTTTCAAATAGCTGTTGTGCTGGACTTTTCTTTCCAACTCAAAATCTTACAGGTTGCCCTGCTTGGTAACTGAGATGTAAAGCAGCCTCAACACATTTTACATGCACAACATTACAGATCTTTTTTATTTCCAGCAAGTATAATTACTCTAGAAAAAAAATACTCATCCTCCCAACACAAAAGCAATGTAAAATACCCTATAAGCTTTTTCCTGCAAGCAACAAGCTCTATGAATGATCTCAAAGAACTCCACACAAATGCTAACAAATACACTGATGGATTTAAAATACATTTTTTTCCTACTCAAATGTCCAGCAACCAGACAGCTAGACACTGCTTGGAGAGCCACTCATACACATCAGGAAATTAGCTGACCCATTCATCTTTAACAATACAAAATAATCAGTTCAATGGGCAGCTCTAAGGACATGTTCTTCAGTTACTGATCAATCCAATTATTTCATTCCATGTATTTTCCAGTTTCACTTACAGAAGAAAATTAGGCTACCATATAAAGCTTTTATTAACAATGGGCATCCCGTTTCTACCTTGTAAAGTTAATGGTAGATTTCCTACTCAATTTAATGGAAGATGCTTTAATTGGGCCTGTAAGACCCTGTAAATCTGTAAAATCTGTAAAAGAGATTTGTCCCCTGCGAAAACAATCACAAGAAAGCTTTAGATGTCTCGTATGTCTCCTATACACTTCTGCAGAAAATAACCTTAATACATTTCAAGCTCAGCCTCAAGGAGCTCGATACAGAGCCCACAAGTAACATGGTCAAGTCTGCCTCACCTTAACCTACCTTGCAAAAATCAGGAAAAAAAAACTTTCCTTATGAAAAAGTGGTACAAGTTTACCTCATGAACTCTTACGTGTGGGAAAATTCTACAGAAGTCACTCAAGGATGATAAGTGGGAAGAAGAGCTTCCAGCAAGGGTCAGCAGATGGTTTGGAGCCTGGGACACAGAGTTTACTCAGATATGTTGCTCACCTGCTACAGGTCTTTGGCCATGTCATTCCATCACAACCTGTCTCACTCTGCCTACTTTGCTTATCTAAAGCACAAAGTCTTTCTCCAAGGAGGTGTTATTATCCGTTACTTGTGCAAATGCCTTAGGCTACTGGGTTCTAATTATATTTATAAACACCCAGGCATTACTGTAAGATACATACAATGAGAAATAAACAATTTTACAGAAAACTTAGTGTACTAAAATAGTACATATTTCACCTTGTTTATAAGAAAAACTCCCAGGGAGACTGGAGAGAAAGTTGTATTCTCACATACTGTAAAGCAACAGGGAAAAAAAACTGCAGAGGAGTTTTCTTTCTACATCTTCATTAAATATATTTATTTGTGTAAGTCACACAGTGCTGCTTTTATATAAAGTGCTGCAAGCTCGCATGCCTAATGCTCAATTTCACACTGAACAAAACCAAAATGATGTATGCAGCCATTCATACATGCACAGATATTGCAAGTGCCAAATACAAAACCCTTCACAGCACACAGTGCTACTCTGCACCTCCAAAAGTCAAGAAAACTGTGCCAACTTCTAATATGTTGTTTAGAATGACACCCTCCTCCTTCAAACTTGGGCCTTTTAAGAAGGTTTTTTCCTACTCAAAAGAACCTGTCCTGTCACTGCCACACAGACTTTCGCTCACAGGGGAGCAAGTCAAGTGGAGAAGCCCAGCAGCTACAACTCTCCGCTGCAGTTCTTTTATCAAGAAAAAGAAGCAAACCCCACATTTGTCTAGCCTTGGTAACAGCTCCCTAAACTTCAGTCTCGTTCTGCTCAGGATACATGCATGCTGAGCATGTCCTTCCCAGCAGGCTTTCTCCATGTTTCCCATGAAGAAAAGGAGTAGCTTGAAGAAGGATCCCTCTTGAAGAAGGAGGTCCCTCAATCGGGGACCAAGCACCCTACTCCAAAAAAGTGCCTTTCACTCTCTTCTGCTCAGCATTTCTGCTGTCACCAGTGAGACTCACTCTCTGCATGGTCACTGACCTCTCCACCTTCATCCCTAGTGGAACAGATGCTCCCTGCCTCTGTTAATCTCAACATCTCTAAAGTTAAGCTCCTAACAAATTCTGCATGCTGAATCTTGCAATGAAATTTATGTGGGAGAAAGTTACTGACGGTAAGGATGCCATTACATATTTTCGCACTCCAACTTGTACAAGATCCACATGTGGTCACTACTTGAATGAACACAGATGTCCCCTGTGGAGATGGCATAAGTCTTTGCCTTCTCTCACTCTTCCGCATTCACATACAGAAATGCAAAATAAATGGAAGAGAAGTTGAAACTCAAAGTAAGAAAAAGTTCAAAGTTAAACTCTGCACTGCTACAGTTTCTGGTAAACCACTAATATTACAAGCCAAGAAGTGCCATTCTGGAGCACCTGCCAGGTCTTCAGGAAGAAAAATAAAACATTCTTCCACCCCGCTCCATCCTTCCCCCTTTATCCCACAGGAGAAACTCTGTGGGTTAGTTTACAAGGAGCTTCCCATCTGCCTACTTGTTTCTGTTACGAGACCTGAAAGCAAGGTGCCTGCCACTGAATTACTGAAGAGAAGTCAAACAGCAAAAATAGGGTTTGCATTCTAGTCTTAATACAAAACAGCAGCTGTGCCTACATCCTGGCAAGAGGAAGAGGCCCTGGGGTGCTCCCAGCCATGGGTCCTGTTCCATTTATCACTGGAATAACAACAGGACATGCATCCAGGACTTGTCACAGATGAGGGCCAGCAACGACACCCCAGCAGAAGAGTGACGGTATGAGTGGTCCCCAATCTGCACCCAAGCACCAGAGTCCTGTGAGAGGAAAAGAGGGAAATGTAGCAGGCCACAGCGTGTCCTTCTCCCATCTGAAATGGTATGTTTCCTCTGACAACTAGAGGATTTGACATCACCTGGAGGCACATCGGAGGAAGAAAAAAAGCACCAATCAAGGAAGAAAAAAGCAATTCAAGCACACGCTCACTTCCCTAGCAGCCCATGAAAAATCTACCCACTCCACAACCAGCTACGTTTAACAGTAAGTCTTGGTAACATTAAAATATAGGGGTGCAAAGGGGACTAAACACTGGAAAATTCATCAGACCCAGTCTGCAGTGAGGGCCACAAGGTTCAAGTACACAAACTGCTCTTTAACCTTACTGACACCAGCGTAATCTTGCAATGTGCCAAAGCTGAAGCACAGGTGCCTGCACATGTGGAATCAGCTAAGAAATTGCAATGTGTGTAATTTGCCCTCCTATAACAGGTGTACCTTCAGCACACAGTTAAAGCTCCTCACACCACTACAGGACTACAGAGACATACAATGATGCTTCCTCTTGTATGTTAACATTTAGTTTGGCCTTTCACTTAACATCTGCACGAGTAAGAGAACAGAGAGAATAAGATGCACATTTCTCAGAAACAGCTATTCTTCAACTATGAAAGCATTACTAGAGGATTTGACATCGGCACTGCCAATCTAAACATGTCAGCCTTCCTGTGCATCCAGGAATTGCCCTGACAGCAGCAGTGCAGCCCGAGCACGCTGGTCCCCCCATGAGCCCTGCATGTGCGCACAGGCGATAATGCCCGTGATCACTGAGCTCCGAAGGTGGGAGCGACAGCCCTTACCGCGCTCTACAATAAACAGGCGAGTCCTGTTTCTCCCACCAAGAAGAAAATCGCAGGTGGACAGTAAGTGCTTGTGCCGGGAAGCCCAGGGCAGCTCTCCTGAACGCGAGCGCCGGGCAGACAACGGCGAATAGAACCCCGGCAGGGCAGGGTGAGGGTGGCCGGGGGAGCCCGCTGTCCGCCCGGGCACCACACACCGGGCACGGGCCCGGCGCTACGTGACCGCCGAGGACGCAACTTTCCCAAGCGCGGAGGCCGCGCCCCTTGGCTCCTCTGCCAGAGCGGTGGCGACAGTGCCAGCCCCGGATCGGGGCAGTGGCTCCTGCGGGGTCAACAGCTCCGCGATGCCGGACCGCCCGCCCCCCCAGTATGTCCCCGCTCCCCGCCGAGGTGTTTACGCGGGGGGTGCTGCGGCAGCCCTGTTAATTAACGCAGCGCTTACCGCCAGCACCGCGAGCTGCCCCGCCCGCCACCGCCTCCCTCGGAAGGACGGACGGACAGACGGACGGAGGGAAGGACAGGCGGGCGCCGGGGACGGGCAGCAGGGACGCGAGACTGCCCGCACGGTCCCGTGTCGGGTGCGCGTGTGTTTTGTTTTTGCGAGCGCCGGCCGGAAAGCTCCGGGGGGAGAAGGATTCACCGACATAGCCGGAGCCGCCACTTCCGCGGGCAGCGCCGGGCGGCAGCCGAGCCGCCTGCCGCGCCCGGCACGGCGGGGCACGGCCCTTCCCCGCCGCCTCCCTCCTTCCTCTCCCGTCAATCCCCACCCTCCGTGGGCGGGTGGGCGCCCGTGGCCGCCCGGCCGGGTACCTTGCAGGCGGAGTAGACGCCCAGCTTCTCCAGCTTCTTGGCCCGCGGCGCGCCGCGCAGCTGCGCCTTCTTCCCCGCGGTGCGCGCCGAGCCGGGCCCCCCGGGGCTCTCGGCGGCGCCGCGGACCAGCCC
>VXAY01005269.1:551758-582317 GCA_013399855.1 Oxyruncus cristatus | reverse complement strand
CTGCGCGGGGCGGGAGGCGCCCCCGCGGGAAGGGCGGCGGCGGAACCCGCTGGTGTGCGGGAGCCACTACGGAGCCATCCTCCGGGAGGCTGCGCGCAAAGTTGCCCCAGAAAGAGGCGGCATCGCTGGCGGTGTCGAGCGGTCCCGAGCCCCGGTGAGCCTGCGGTGCCGGTGCCGCCGCCGCAGCCTCTGTAGCCCCTCGGAGTGCCGCTACTTTGTTTGGCTTAACCATTGCGTTTCCACATAGTGTACTTTCAGGCCGCCTTTAAAGGCTTTTATTTTTTTTTTCTTCCTCTGATTATTTCTAATTCAATACATAAATGCGGGTCAGTTTGAAATACCGGATAATTCAAAAACTCTCTGCTCAGCTCCTCCTGCCGTGGTTCTGGGGCTTGGTTTTTAAAAAAAAAAAAAATTTTTTTTTCTTTGTATCCGGAAACAAGTGATGACAGCAGGTCAGCTTATGTCTTTAAGTGATTGCCTTTTAATTGAAAGGTAAAATTACGCAAATGATCCTGCCATAGAGACTGCACTCCATATACAGGAGCCAAGTGCATTGGGTTTGAGGCGGTTCTGCCCCGTTGCACATATGTAAAAACGTGGTTGAGCTGTGAGAAACCACAAATGGCAATTCTGCAGAACAGCACGGCAGTTTAAAAGGTTGGGATTGAGACTGGGCGCTTGCGTGGGATCTACGGCTCTTTGATGTGTAAACCTGAAGTAGCAGCATGAGTTTGGAAGGGAATCCCAGCGTAGAGAGAGAGCTCTCGAAGGCACCGGGCCTTGCCACCTTGTATGGGGCAAGCAAAGATGACTCCAGACTTGAGCAAAGTTAGTAGTAGCATTTAAAAGAGGGGAGGGGGGGGTGACAAAATCCTTTCCCTGAGGTCTCCTTCCTTCCTCTTCTCAGCTCCTGGGGATATTTTCCAGCATAGGGTTATACAACGAGTTTGCATATTCATTAAACGATAGGAAAACAATGGAATGAAGTGCTGTAATACTTCGTGAAACAGGGGCGGGGAGGGTCTGTTGTTTTTCTTTATTTACTTATATTTTTATTTTGCTGACGGTTTAAAATCGACAGTGTCGATGGGGATGGGGGTCGGGACCCGCTCGCCAACGTCCACCGCGGGCTCCTTGGAGCCGGGGTACCCCGAGGAGCCCGCGGCAGAGGTCGGGGCTGGCTTCGGGCTTCCCAGCAGCTGTGACGGCGACCCGTAAGATGGCTGCGGCCATCCCCGCTGCTTTAAGACGGACTGTTTAAGGTGGAGGAGCCGCTGCCTTTGGCGGTGACTGCCTCAAGCTTGACAGCAAATTAAACGTGATAAAAAAAAAAAAAATCCAGTTTGTCTAAAACTTAAGAATTATCTTTATAATTTTAAGTGTCCGAATCACGTTTTCAAATAACAAATAGCCGCTGTATGGTAGCAGCTACCTAAGAAGTTCTTTGTATTTTTTTTAAGCCGGTTAGGTTTCTACTTTCAGAGTTGAAAATGAAACTGTTCTGCTTAGTTTCACTTTCAGCTTTCCCACGACTCCTCCTCGGCAGCAAATGTTACGAGTAAGGAGCGCATCTGTAGCAACATGCTGGCTCCGATGGACTACTTAATACCCACACCTGAACATACACTCCCAGTTTTTCTGGGAGTTGCTGTAGCCTTTAAATCCCCCCCGGACGTTTTGTTTGTTGTTTGTTTGTTTTTTCCCCCGAAATTATCAGCTTCTCCTTTAACCAGTTAATTAATGATATTTAACCCAGCATTAAGTTTGCACACTTGCATATAATGAATTATAAGTTTTTATGCTGAAAATACCTTTACTGTTTTCACACAGATGAAAACTTTACTGATGTTCATTAAGGCAACTTGGCAGGCATTTATGTCTGAAGCTGCACAGCTGAATAACCTTATTCTTTCACCACATTCGTTCTTCAGGGTCCTTAAAAGCCTGAAAACTTATTGCTTCCATTGAAGTAAAATTAAATATGAAAGTTGTTAGGAAGTAGATACTGACTTTGTTTTAAATGCCTGAATGTTTCTTTACATTTCATGGTGTGTTTATGAGGGTCTAATGGGAAAAAACACTGCTGTAATCCATACAGTAAGGCACTGGTTGGTATAAAGGCAAAAAAATACTTTTACTGCAGTTCCTTCTTGAATCCTCGAGAGCATGGCTGTCTGTGTCTCTTTTTTTTTTTTCCATTATACCTTGCTACTCACGAGATAACCAGAACAGTAAGTCTACCAGCCTGTGACTGCACATACAGTTACTATAGTAACATTTATAAACACTAATGTCACTACACATGCAGAACTGCTGCCTGCTAGGAGCAGCTTAGAAAGAAATCCTGTTTAGTTGCAAATAGGTAAGTTTTTTTTTTTTTTTTTTTTAAACTTTAAACCTGATTTAAGTCATTGTTCACATTCTAACTTTGTGCAAAACTATTTTTAAAACCAAAAATTAAAAAAGCTTGACTTGGTCTTAAACTGCTCCAGTGAAAGGTAAAATGTTACATTCACAATTTTGGCAAGAATAAGGAGAGTGAAAAGACCATTTGCTGTATGGAAATGTGGGACTATAATTTGGGTTGTGTTGACTTGTGGTGGCTCCAGTGAATGCAACTAGGTCACAACAGGTTGTACTACAGTAGGAAAAATGACAACAACAACCACCAAACACACAAAAAACCCAAAACAAAACAAAAACCCCCCTATGCTTTGATATATGAGCAGATACATGTCATTGTTGGTTGCATATATCCAAGCTGGCTTTTTCTGTCAGCTGAATTCACAAGTAGAGCACATACTAATTTTCTAATTATAATGCATGCATAAATCTGAGCACCACACAATCCCTTTGTTGCTGGTTTTTTATCATTTAACATGCACTATGACGATATAAAATTAGATTAAAAATCAGAGCATTGTCTGAAAAGCCCTTGCCATCTTCTTCAGTTTCTGTCCTTTGGGGCATATCAGTGGGTTTGCACAAGTCGAGCTGAGTCTGAAACCCGCATTAGGAAGTGCTGGTGGGAGCGGGTGATCCTGGCTGCCTGCGGCCTGCCTGCATTGCTCAGCCCACAAACTCAGGTGAGTAGCCAGGTGACTTCAGGAAGACAACTCATCTGCATCAAATTAAGTAAGCCAGGAGCTGGGTGAGACACGAGTGTGCCAGCTCTTGGGGGTTTCAGGTCTCGCTCTGGATGCTGATAGCCCCGAGGAGGTGCCTGCTCAGAGTCCTTGCTCCCAGGAGATCAGAGGTGCATCTCTCGTTTGTTGCTCCCGCACGAATTCTCTGTGAACACCTGATAGCCTTAAATGCAAGAGCATGAGCATTATTATTATTCCAGCAAAGGAAGTGGTTGCATTCTTGAGTCACAAAAGAGAAACTAAAATGCAGTTTAGGGTGTGCTGGACTCCTGGGTATTACCCAGTTGTCATTTAGGGCTTTTGGGGCCTATCTTGCTCACATAAATAAAAAAATGACTCAACTAATAGCAGCCTAATGCTGAATGCTACCTCTCTGACAGGGACCACCCAGCCTGCAGCCAAGCTCTGGGAGCCCACCTCTACCCCTCATCCGTGCCTTTCAGCCTGGGCAGATCCGGCGTGCCCAACCCACCCTTGTCTCCCTCTTTTTATTTAAGATGGGTCTTTCTTCCAGTACTCCCACCTGTTTTTACTCTTGCCATTCAATGCAAATATGAAAAGTGTAGCTCTTGCTCCTCCAGGGAATTTCTGTGAGTATAAAATCCTATTGTGTCCTTTCATTAGCGCATTCCTTATGGGTGAAGTGGCCTCCCCTCTCGGCCACCATGCATTCAGGACTGCTATCAATATTTTATGAATCACTGGTAACATTAACAGTGCAAAAGTTTTGTTCATTATCCTGCCTATAGCATCTCATCCGCTTCCCGTGGTGCTAACATGTGACTTTAATAATGCAGATGGCAGACCTTCCCATTAGGCTTTTGTCTGTTATAGGAAACTTCACACCCCAATTACCCAATTTTTAAAGGAAAAAAATGCGGAAAAATAAATGCGAAAAATGTCATTTCAACACTCATGGCTGTTTCAGTCACACAAACTTCTTGTTAGTAATGGAGCATTTAGCAGTTTTTATATGCTTCTTACACAGAAGATGCTCTTCTTGACTGCAGTCTGTTTTAGTTTAACACAAACCAAGTGAGAAAACTAAAGGCTGGAATCATGCAGCACAGGACAGTCACTTGTGCCTTTGCATGATGTGAACTCTGGGTGTCAAGTTCAGAAGCTGTTTGTTAAAGTTATTTAGCCATCGGCAGCCACTACATAGGCTGACACTGTTATTTCGTGGTGCTGAGAGCTCTGGATTGCTTCAGACAAACATGGGATATACGATCTATTTTTATCTTACCTTCTCTTTTTTCTGACTCCCCACAATTCTTTTGTTGATTCCTTTCTCTAACATATTTTTCTGTTCTTCCTGGTCCTTTATTTGTAGTAGAGATTCCCACAATTCTCTGGGCCCTCACTTGGCATACTTTGACTGCCTGTGCTTTGACAGTGTTGCAAACCACCTCATTCCGGTGTAGGGCAGGTCATTTGCTCCTGGAAGCCTGGCAGACCACCAGGAGACTGGCACAGGCTCTGCTGGCAGAGGTGAGAGGGAAGGTGTTACCTACACCCGAGTAGCTGCCAGCCAGCACCCTTAATAGGATACCAATTTAAATAATAAAACTGCATAGAAAATTCCTCTTATTTCTCTAAGATGAAGTTACAGTGGCCTAAGAACACCTGACTGTGCAAACCCAGTCCTGGGCCTTCCCCATAACAATGTGGGAGGGCAACTGGAAACCCTAGGAACTAGGAACGCAACCTCAAGCACCACAGCTAACCACTTGGCCAAGCAGAAGAAACTAAACAGGTTAAAAACCTCCATTTAGATCAACTGTAATAGTGCCCTGCATAGCTGAAAAAAACAGAGGAACCCCAGGAATATGGAAGCAACCCCAGATGTGGGTTTGTGAGGTGAGGGAGGCAGGATGTCACTGGGAATGCAGAAGGCATGGTTACATTATCTTCACCCACATTCCACGTTCTGCCACGGCTTTCTCTTTGAGGCAGAAAGGGTCCTGGGAGTTTGGATTGACAGGAAGCTGAACATGAACCAGCAGTGTGCCCAGGTGGCCAAGAAGGCCAATGGCATCCTGGCCTGGATCAGGAACAGTGTGGCCAGCAGGAACAGGGAAGTGATTCTGCCCCTGTACTCGGTGCTGGTGAGGCCACACCTGGAGTGCTGTGTCCAGTTCCGGGCCCCTCAGTTCAGGAAGGATATTGAGGTGCTGGAGCAAGTCCAGAGAAGAGCAACCAGGCTGGTGAAGGGACTTGAACACAAACCCTGTGAGGAAAGGCTGAGGGAGCTGGGGTTGTTTAGCCTGGAGAAGAGAAGGCTCAGGGGAGACCTCATCACTCTCTACAACTATCTGAAAGGAGGTTGTAGCCAGGTGGGGGTTGGTCTCTTCTCCCAGGCAACCAGCAGTAGGACAAGAGGGCATGGTCTTAAGCTGCGCCAGGGGAGGTTTAGGTTAGATATTAGGAAGAAATCTTTACAGAGAGGGTAATCAGGCACTGGAATGGGCTGCCCAGGGAGGTGGTAGATTCTCCATCCCTGGATGTTTTTAAGATGAGAGTGGATGTGGCACTTAGTGCCATAGTCTAGTAACCGTGGTGGTAGTAGATCAAGGGTTGGACTTGATGATCTCAGAGGTCCTTTCCAACCCATGTGATTCTGTGATCTCCAAAACCTCATGTACCTCCCCTCCTATGCCAAGGCCAGCAGGCTTGTCATCCCCACTCAAAGTTTCACTGTCTCTCTGCCTCACACAGGCACTTGGCAGGCTGCAAACTGTAACCTTTGCCCCACCAAGACCAACCTGTCTACCAGGAAGAGCTTCCAAATATCTGGAGTGTAAACAGAACGAGGTTTGCAACTGATTTGCTACTCCCATTGCCCAGTTTGGTGCTTTCTCCCAGCTGAGGAGCTGCATCTCTGCCCAAGCGGACAGCGTCACAAATTACTACTCTTGTCCAAGAAGTGCTAATGATGGGAACTCTTATTTTATAGGATGACACAAAACTAGTGGGCCTGGATTCCCAAGATTCTAGTTTTGGACAACACTTAGGAAGATAATTAAGGAGACTAATTATCTTAATTTATTCCATAATTATTTTAATTATTAATCACTTCCTTCTTTCTTGCCTATCATCAGGTCTAGAGGCAGGAGTGTTCCCAAGTTCTGAATGCAGGCTCTGCCCCCAGCATGCTCCCGTGACTCACCAGGTTAGTCTTTATCTCTTCCCACACCTTCATAACTAGACTTTCTTGAAACTGCATCATTGCTTCTGGGGATGCAGTAAGTAGGCTACACTATGCATATCCAAGTTGACTCACTTGGGAGAAGATGTCTTGTTCCTTCTGCATCATTCCCTCTGCAGGTGGTTTTAGAGAACAAGAGGATTACCCAATTTTTAAAGGGTGAACGGTATAGGGCATGGCTGCTGAGTTAGCAAGTGAGTTCATCTTTTCAGGTGAAGAGTTTTTCAGAGGACTTATATGAGAAAGGCTACATAAGGGTTTTCACATAAGATATTTGCTCTTTGCTGCTTTGGCCAAAGGTGACCACGTAAAGCTGGGACCTGCTAAGGCAGCACCTGCACAGCAGAGGCTGGCTCTGACTGTGCTGCCAGGCACGCACTGCACAGCACAGCCAAGCTGCACGAGGCAAATGCACCGCCTTACATGGTGTCTCCTTGGCACGTGCTGACGGTGTCAGACATGCTGCAGCTCAGGGACAGCCAGTCCTGGCAATGCCCAGAGTCCCTGTCATGGTTTCTGTAAGTGGGTGTGATGCTTTTGCAAACAGTTTTCCAGGGGAGGTGCCACTGCCAAACTGTATGACAGGGCAGAGGGAAGGGAAGTCAGTCAGGAGGAGAGGAATTGGGCTGAACAGCTGGAGGCAATGAAGCCATATCCTGGCATCAAGGACACATGGGGAAAAAGGACTGAGAAGGAAGTGCCAGCTGAGGCACGAGCAAGAAATAAGCAGGGAAGAAGGAAAAGACAGGCAAAGAAGCTGGTGCTCATTCAGCAGGGATTTGCAGCAGTGAGGCCCGTTTATATATACTAGTTGATAATATTGTGATTAGAAACTCAGGGAGACTGTGACCTCCATTTTACATCACACAGCCCTTCTCTGCCTCTTCCTGTCACCCGCAGGCAGGCAGGCAGGCAGGCACATATCTCTCCAGTGCTGGTTTCAGCATCAATAAGAGTCACCATTTTCTAAGACCAAAAATATGTAGCAAATAATAAAACCCACAAAACTCACAGAGGAAGGATTCAGGACTAGAGGTTGTGCAAGTTAACTTCTGATGGTGCCAAAGGTAAGTGAGGAAGAAGCACTCTCTGGGTGGAGATAGGAATGACATGTGTCAGAGAGATAACTACATATGGGACTCTTCTGTTTGGATACAAATCAGATCCTGGATCCTCAAAGCTCAGGGACATCTTCCATCTTCACTGATTAAAAAATCAGATAGTAGTGCCAAACTGCAGAAACAGAAAATAATCTTGCTTTACCATATTAACAGCAAGCATCTCCAAGTGTCATAGCTAGAAAGGTTTTCCAGAAATATGAGATTTAATGGGACAATGCTATCCTCTGCCATGTAACCCTTGTGCTCTGCTTCCATTCTGCCCCTGCTATAGACAGGCCAGTGCATGACAGAGGTGGAGCAGCCTTCCTTTCCAAGTAGCAGGATTAAGCACTGACCAAGAAGCTCTTTGTTATGACACAAACAGTAAATATGATATTTTGCCCTTGAAACATGTACAGTCTCAAATTGTGGTTTGCTCCCCATTCTTCTACATCTAATTTCATTTTATCTGCTTCTATTTTCACCTCAGAACATTAAAGTGTGTTCGATTTTGGCTCCATAAATAGGCACAGGGAAACAGCAGTGAGCTAGAAAGCTGAATTTTATCTTTCACTGAGGCTGGAATGCTTTAGCTTTGTGTATTGTGCTTTCAGTAACTCACTGTTATCCTTTAACCTGACAGCAAAAAACCTCTGAGTCTGTATCTGTTCCTGCAAGGAGAGAAGAAAACACAGACTAATCTTTTTACTTCACAAGAGATCAAGAAAGGAAATGTTTCATTTTTTATTCTATTTTTACAAGGTTTTCAGCTATTAACATAAGCAATTTATGCATACTATACAAAAGTATCAGGGCTGCCCTTTTAATAACTATAAGCAGATTTATTACAACTGAAGAGTTGTAGCATATCTTGCTACACAAATTATTATGTATATTATCCTGGTTATTTACACATTGTAATTAGCTGAGACTGTTTTAGTGCTTTGAAATTTGTGATTTGTTAGCACTTACACCATTTATGGGGATATAAACATCTAGAAAATGCATGGGAGTGTTAAGAATTAAGTTTACTGAGGTCAAACTATCATTTTGCTGAAAAGATAGTTTTCAATTTCCTCTCTCTAATCCAATGGGGTTTTATAAACACTAAATGTAAAATGGAATCATATTTAAAAGACTGACAAAAACACACCTTATCAGACTTTCTCTATATATTAGTCCTAACTTTTCTCAGGCCTGAATGGATCATCGTAAGGACAGCAGTGAAAAGGCTTTTGCTGTCTCCCAGTCTCAAATTCAAACTAAGCAGAATAAAGGAAAAAGAGATCAACACAAGCATATCTTCTGCTGCTGTTTTAACCGTGTCCCTCCTTATCTTGTCCTGCTGAAAAGGTGCAGCACTTTTAGAGGAGGCTGATGCTCACCCTTGTAGAGAGATGGACTTTCCCATAAAGTGGTCCTACAGCAGATTGAGAGCCATAGCCACCAGAAAGCCACCTCTGCAAGGATAAAGCATACTACAGTCATAAGGGGTTTTTAAGTGGCTCTGCTGATACTATTCACCCTCTACAGAAGAGATTTTCCTTTCAAAATGTTATAATTGATCTACCTCCACTGATCAGAGGCACTTGATTCTTCAAGATGTATCAGGATTAATTGGTGTTGGAGGAGGTTGGGGCTTTGACTTCCATGAAATTTTATCAAACAACTGTCATCACAGGAAAGAGTGCACATGTTGAACACAAACCACAGAAATGCTTGTAATACACAGGCAATGAACGGAAGTAGTGAGACAGGAAAATGTACTTCCTAGCTGAAATCCTGGAAGAGACAACAGCTGCAAAATAGTTATTCAGGTGTGGTTGTATCAAGTGTAAAGAGAGAGCCCCAGTAAATGGATGAGGTTAAAGTAGGATAAAATTACCAAAGGATGGTCTTGTAATGTGGCTGTGAGATATTTCTGCTGCTAAACTACTGTTATTTGCCCTGGTGATGGATTAACAGCAGTTAAAAAAGATTAACTGAAACAAAAATCTCAGAAGAGAGATAGAAAAATCCATCCACACATAAATACTAAAAAATAAACTTAATCAACTCAAATGTAAACACTGTTTTCATACTAAGTAGATAGATGACACACAGGCTGGCAAGCCGAGCTGCTCACATGGTGTCAGGATTTTGTGTTGTTATGGAGTCTGTACATGATGTCACGTGCTGATTTGGAGTGAGAGCATGTTATGCAAGAAGCAGCTCATATTAAAATTTTCCAAGCCTGAAGAATAATTTGAAAAAAAATCTAGATTATATGGTTTAGCTGTTTCTGAGAATATGATTTGGAAAATATGTTGTTCTGCATGTATGAAACCAAAATCCTGATTATTTTCTAGAGAATGTCCAAGATTGTCAGGTTTTAAACTACAGATTGTCAGTTTGGCTGAAATGGCATCAGCAGTGCCTCCTTTGTCACTCTTACCAATTTACCCAAATGAGAACAAGCTAAAGTATTTAAAAAGCAGCATCAGTTTGCCCATGCCAAGTAGAGACATGCCAGTGTGCAGGTGCTGAATTTGGGCAGTCTCCTCTGCAGCAGTTGGCCTCTATCAGGAAACACCTCACTAGGAGTTACTCTTACAGCTCTGACTCCTGGGTAGCGCCAGGTGCCAGACCTAGGAATAGTGAGAAAGCATCAAAGATGGAGCGTGAGGTGAAGGAGACTGAGCTGATGAGGAAGGGGAGACTGGAGCAAGGAGCTTATAATTTAAAAAACAGAGGCGTATAGGGACAGGAAGAACATACGAGCTTCGGCTGGAGAATGGGCAGACAGGCTTGTGCTGACTAGACCCTATGAAGTCCTTGCAGTAACTAAATTCTAGATTCCAAAATTTTCTGACACAGATAAGCAGAAGATTGATTATTCATTTGAATTCCACCCCCACTTAATAATTGTGATCTTGCTAATATCAACAATCCTGGTCCTTTCAAGAAAGTAAGTAATTCTTTAATAAAAGCATTATCAATTTGCAAAGATAAAAATCCCACATGGCAAGGAGACACAAAGGTAGGTTTATTGCACCAGACTACTACGGAAATAGGTCAGATACATGTTTTCTGGAGATTCTTGATGGCTGTCACAGTGTGACAGCTGCAGAGTCAGTTGCAGCAGAGCTTCCACTTTTACTTCTTGACCAGCTTTCTCAAACAGATTCCCCCTACAAAAATAAGGACAAAGTGCAAATTCTAGATTTTTTTTCTCCACAGTAATCAAGGCAGATTAACTGGGAAAAAAGAGAAGATATTCTCTGACAAACCAGGCAATGACAAGACCAAGAAGATCAGTCCTTACAAATGAATTCGCAAAGTGTATGCCAAGTCCTTTACAAGAATGCAGAGATTTTTACAACTGGGAAGAAATGAGGTTTCCAAAGCTCACTGGAGTGGCTGTTCAGTGGTTACCTGTTTGGTGGAAAGCGTTCCCAGCAAGGAGACAGATGGCACTGAGGTAGAAGAAAGAAAACATTCTGAAAATAGCATGCATAGTCCATTAGGCAGGACAGCCAAAGGTGCTGCTGGACCACTGTACTTTTTCTATTATATGTATGTACATAACACACCAGAATTTTTTTCCCTTCATGCAATAATAAAAAGCATTAGCTAACCTAGATGTTTGTTGGCAGTCAGTGTCTGGAGATAAAAAGCAGCAATTCCTTTAGCTTGACAGTGTGAAGCAGACGTGATAAATTCCCTTGCAACTGGTACTGCTATCAGACAATAGTATTCAGCTTATAAATTGCCTAAGCATGATATTTGAATTAAAGCAGTAAAATCAATTTACTAACGTAAAAGAGTTAGGAAGCATAAACTCAAGATTCGTAATGAGTTAAGCTTTGAAGTTGATCAGAGATACTTTAAACCTTTTGTGATTAAAATCCACATTTTTGAAACACATTTATTTAATACACTTAATTTTCCACCAAATGTATCACACCAAAGAAAAAGATTTGCACAACATCCACCTTCATTTTCGCCCCCAGACATGTTCCTTCAGCTCCAGGTAAGCAACTGAAGAGGATGTTCAGAGACACAGAGTGGGGGAGGGTGACATTGGCCAGCTCTGTCTTCATTTAGTCCCACACTGATAGGTCAGTTAGGTTTTGTTGATTCTCTT
The DNA here is from genome assembly GCA_013399855.1 of Oxyruncus cristatus. Lineage (NCBI taxonomy): Eukaryota > Metazoa > Chordata > Aves > Passeriformes > Cotingidae > Oxyruncus > Oxyruncus cristatus. Next base: position 570,734 of record VXAY01005269.1, on the reverse strand, counting down.
GCTGTCTCTGGTTTGCTGACATGAGACTTGCATCCAAAAGCAACCAGATTTTACTCCTTGCAGTCAAATTGTTCCACATGGGTTATATTACACCCCTTGTTAGGCTTACAGCTGGTGGTCTTACTCCAACGGTTCAATGGATATTATACACACTCTTCTAGCTCTCCATGAAAATCAGAGGAAGGAGAGGGGAGCAAGCACAAGGAAATATTAATAGAGCACAACTTAAGGTATCTACATTGTATAAAGTTGTGTCCTTCAGTTTGATATTCTCAATCACCTTCAAGAGAAGTCTGCCTTCAGAGACTACACTTAGCTGTCTCCTATGCTAGACTGCCAGTACTGCCCAAGAAACACTACTACTACTACTGTATAAGCAATGCCTACTTATGCACACTTTTCAGAGGTCTGTGCCCCTAGTCTAGGCAGATATTGAAAGTACAATATAAATGAACACACTGCAGCAGCTTCACGTCTAGAAAGGTACCACATATCTCACTCAAGTTCCTTCTGCAAGACATCGCTTTTGCCCTTATGCCAACACATGGGAATAGACCAATAACCTCCTCTGACACCAAAAATGGTCTCCCAGGGCAGCCATAGAGGATCTCAAATAATACAGCACTTTGTGACTTGGAGCTCTTTCCCTTATGCTCTTCATTCAAGTCTGACAAGACCAGCCCCATGCAGTGTGCAATTTCTAACACTTTTCATTTTCAGATTTCAGGACTGTTGAGGGAAAGGTAAAATACCTATGCCTGCTGAAGGAAAGTAGTCCTCAACTTTCCATGAGGACTGCAAGAACTCTTGCTCCTTTGGGTACTTTAACCAAGGAAGAGATGTAAGACATCATGTTAGTAAACTAAATCCTACACCATGTCCAAATTATTTTTCAGTACTAAAAATTATATGCTGCTAGAAACAGTCTGAACCTGAAACTTCTTGATGAGTTCACTAAGCCATAATATTTTGAAAGCACACACTCTCATAGGAGTGAAAATATTTGAAAAAAAATACGCATTCTTGCTTAAAAACCAGTCAAGGTGCAACTTTTCTATCAGACTGCACTTTAGGCTGAATAAAACGTCACTTAAGACACCTCGTAAGAGTTTATCTGCAGTCGGGAGAATAGGATTCTGAAACAGTCTTCTAATAATCGAATGGAAAAAAAACACAAAAAACTTCGCTGTAGAACCGAACCAAATTCACTGATAGACACATTGTTGCCTGTGGCAGTAGATTATTCCACTACGATCTCAGTTTTTTTCCCAGTCCTTAACAAAAGACTGTTACTGTAACAGCAGTATCTTTTAGAAAACCCAACAGTATGCTATATTGAAAATATTTCAGGTTTAGATGATGTATATGAAGTCTTATGTAAAAATGGAGTCACTGCCTCTCAAAAGAGCACAGCACTTGTGAATCACTTCAGAATGGTGAAAACACCACCACTAATACTCCAGATGGATTAGCAGAGGGGTACCTGAGAAATACAAGGGCTCCTGGACATCACAGAGATGCAATAAAAACAACATCTCTTATACCTGTAACTCCTCATTTGAGAATGCATGAATGGTGTTCAACGAAACGGGACTTCTCCATGTAAGTGTCAGTATTCAATGTCCCTCACTGAAGACAACTTAAATTACCCTAATGCTATTAATAATCTGCCAGATGGAATACAGATAGTGTATTCCAATAAAGATATTTTCCACAGTGACTCAAAAGGCAACCTGAAACAAAATAAATGAAAATGTTCTAGCAGGAACTATACACAAAGATGGAGTTCCTAAGGAAACTGACAACAACAAAAAAACCAAACCAAAACCAAACAAACACACAAACAAAAAATCAAGTAACAATTAAATAAATTCAAAGAACAGAGAGAAAACACTCCAAATCTAGCACACAAGGTGGTTCGGAAGAACTCAGTTTGAGGATAGAAAATTTTATGTATGAGTTTTCATCCACAGTGACAGACTTCAAAGCAAGAAGAACCTGTTGCCTTCTGTGCAACAGGTCCAACTCACAGCCATAAACATCTGCAACAGAATGTACTGGCAAGAGGGTCTGAAGTCATGAAACAGACCCCAAAAAGTAGAAAAACACACCAGCTAATTGTGACTCAAGTCCACAGCTGGCAGAAAAAATGGACTCCAATGTATTTTATGACAAACTACAAGTGATGCTGGTCAAGACGTGCTAAAGCCTGTATAACCAGTGGGTTCTAAGCCACCACCAGTTTGAAAAAGACACAAAAATGTACCCATCCAACTGCAAATCACCAGCTGCAGGAAGAGGCACGGTCAGTTCTGAGACACCACAACAGTGCAACAAGCTACATTAGGGAACAACTGGCAAAGACTTCATTAGCTTCAGGTTCAAGAGATAATATTACTATTTTGATTGTATTTCTATATGGATGTGATAAGATACCCAATTACCTCAACATTTAAAAATTTACCACAGGATAGCTGGAGTGCCAGAGTATATATAGGACAGGCTTATATTTAGCTGTGTCATGAATCTACTTGTAATCATCTTAAATGCTGACCCATTCAGTAAATCAGAGATCTTGTCTGGAACTGTACAAATGCAATAAAACCATCTGAAACTCTCAATAAGAAACAGTAATCAATTTTTTTTTTTTAAACCACTTTATTCAAACCTGAGCACCTCAATATAAAACTAAACACTGGTGAACTGTCATTTTCCTTGCTAAACCCAGATTACTGCAAATTTTAAATCTGCACAAGTAAGTTTCTATCAGTTCAACATTTAAATAGACTAATTCATCTCTTCTGACACACTTTGTAGATTTCATATAATGAAAATAACTAAAAGAATTAGTGCAATATACTGGACTGATCAAAATAAAATGTACTTTGGAAAACAAAGTTGCAAAGTTCATTACTGACAGACAGCAGTACTTATGTTACAGATACAGGAGCATCATTTATTACTGTTCTAGCCATAAAGGAAGAACTCAGAACCCCCTTTGATTAGAGAGGAAAAAAGTTAGCTTTAAGTAACTGTACATTCTGTATACCTTTAAGCAACTCTTAAATATTACAGAAAGTATTAAACAAATGTAGACTACAATGCAGAGTACCTATTTACAGTACATTAATATCCAAATTTAAAATCAAGTTGGATGTACATAATTGTTAGTGCACTATTTTTTTTCCTTAGGGGAAAAACAAACTGTAATGGCCAGCAACGATCAGAAACAAGAAAAGTCACAGACACCGAGTTTGTTGTGGTTTTACTTGAAGAGCTCCTACAGTTTGTAGAGGGGAAAAAAAAAATATCCTAGGTCATAGAATTGAATTTACTGGTCTGTACCCTCTGAAAAGATTAGAAATTAAGTTAAACTTGATTCATCACTAATTCATTAAGATAACTAACTGGGTTGATATAATTTACATACAGTGTACCAACTAAAACTCCATTGTCTGGCAAGCATAGGATTCTTAAAATTGTTAATGCAAGTATTATTTGTAATTAAATTATTAAACTATGGAATGTATAACTAAATAGTGGATACCTGCAGAAACAACTGGTTGCATCAATACTTCAGATAAGTTTAAGTAATTTTTAGACCCTGTTTCTAAAAAGGTTTTAAAGCACAATTGAGAATTATGAAAAGACCCAATTCTATTTATTGTAACAGTGATCAGTATTGAGGCTACAGGAACTGGCCAATTAGGTCCACAGAGAGTTCTTCTACACCCCTAATAATAACAACAACTGATTTTGAAAACCTTTCAACTGAAGGAAATTTATTCCGCTTTCATCTCTTCTCTACTGCTGAAACATTATAGCCAGTGGTGGATACATGCATGTTAAAATTTTACGTCAAAAGAAAACTCTGTATCATGAACTTGACTATTATCATAAGTCTCTTCGCTGTTGGGAAGCTGTACTGGACCAGGTTAAGCACTCCAATTCCATGGTTATTAACAGTTAGGAAGCAGAAGAATATTCAGAACAGTTTAAAGCAATTGATCTTTTAGTTACTACAACATTGACTCTTGGGTGGTTGTGTGGGTTCAGTAAGGTCTACTCCTCTTCCTCTGGCAGAGCTTGCTCCTGCATTCTGTGGTTCATTCTTGGGCAATTTTTTTGCTGTAAGATGAACAGGAAATAAGAGTTAAAACTGAGATTTTACTAAGATTAAATCACCTGAGTAGACAAAGTCAACACATTATTACTCTATAAGCGTATCAGTACACTCACTATATAATTGGGTTTGACTCAGTGCATTGGTAATGAAAGAAGTTAAGACACTTAACTTCTTAATGATTAACTCCCTTATCTGTGATTTCCAAGCATCAAATGCATTAGTAACTTGAGCAGTAAAATGCATCTGCACAGGTGTGCTATGCCAGCAAATGACAGCTCTTGTGGGAATCCACCCACACAGAACAGGCTTCAAGATCAGGATGTTAGTGAGAAGAGACAGAGAAAAACTGAAAAGGCACAAAACACAGACAGAAATGGGTCAAACTAGTTTCCAGATATTCAGCCAAAGTATTTGCAATCAACATATAAAATGGCCCTCAGCACCAGATCAAGCCTCTCTTATTTATTTCAAGCTGTCTCTTCTCCAGTTCTTATCAATCAACTAACTGATAATTTCTTTGTTGCCTTTGTAGCTTCAAGGTACCTCCTCAGTACTGATATGAAAAATAAGGGTGATAACTGTTAGCTGTCTGAGCAGTAGCTTCTCCTAGATTTCTTCCATCAGAAAATTGCTTATTTTAACCATAAAAGTCGATAAAAGGACTTTTACAGGCCTGTCTTGCATATGAACTGGGACCCAGCAACCCCCCCTGTTCTACAGTTTGACTGTGTGCTTTCACTCCAAAGTCATTACTTTGGTCAGCCTTTTAAATAACAGCTTTTCCTAAAAGGAACAAAATGCAGCCAGAAAACAGCAGAGCACACATCAACAATGTGCTGTGGTGCTAGATAATCTCAGGGTGCTAAGTATTCTAGACTCCCTTTCCCACAAAAGAGCGGACCAGAGGGATCTTTTGAGGTCCCTTCCAACCTGGGCTGTTCTACAATTCTGTGACAAAACCCAAGAATTCCCATGGTACTAAGCAGCTGAGACAGTACGGAGGGACAAAGCACCAGTAGAAAAATGCCTTCAGAGTACTATCATTTTGAATTCTAGAACTGTATCTAGAACTCAGTTAGGGGTTTTTTAACTGGAAGTTCTTGAACGAACTCTAAAGCAGTCAATTTACAAGCAGCCGTAGCTTGCATGCCACAATTCTATCAGTGTTCTCATTTTCCAATTTTCTCCCAGTTTTGAAGATCATATTTACACAAGGTCCTGAGAACTGCACCATGTTTTGCAGGCTATTCCAAATTCCATGCAATACTTATAGACTCAAAGACTTCCTTTCAGAGTCTACTGTTGCATAGATCTTGTTCTGATGCACTGACAAAGCTGAATTTCACCCCACTGATGCAAAAGAATACTCACATGGCCAACCAACGTTGCAGACAAAATACTCTCTTATTAGTTAGGTATTGTTTTCCTCAAATTTACTTCGTAAATATGGAGACATAAGAATTATTGTTGATACATCAAATCACAAAAAAAACCCGCCAAAAAACACCAACATATTTGCATATTTGGTGATTGAGGTGGGTGGGGTGCCTTTTTTTTTTATTAACAGGATGCAAACTGCATCATTAAACACGTTAATTCTGAAATTTCACCAGAACGGTGCAATTGAGCATTTCTGTACCATTCAATACAGGCCTGTCTTGAACAATTATGAGAAAAATATACTTTCCTGTCATACAGTTTGTGTTTGTGTCCGTGCCCCCTCCCCAAGTATTTATAGTTAATATGAAGGAAGTACTTGTTATAAAGGTTGCTATAGTGATAATTTAATTCACATCTACTGGAAGTTTGAAGCACACCACAAATTATCTTCTGCTTTCCTGACTTGAAAAGCAGAGGGTAAGAGCTCTTCAGAAACATTTAATTTTAACAGCAATGATTTTTTTTCCACAAAAAGCAGGTTGGAGAGGTCACTGTGGTGCTACATACAAAACAGATTTAATGAAGTTATTTGATGCTATACATTACTATTACTGAGCAGCAGAGCTCCTACTGTGATTAAGGTTATTATTTAATAGGTTAGTGATCAGCCTAAAATGTATTCTTTCTTTTTTGCCCCCTTTCAAAAGTTTATCAAAATTAAATACAGTTTTGGTTATATCAATGGAATACAGAAAATTTCTTAGTAATTTATACTTACTATTACATGTTAGCAACTTTATAGAAATCCCTAAGATGATGTTAGGTCTAAAAATTATTAATAAATTTACTTTTCACATGCAGCATCCTTCACTTACTACTTGGACAGTGAATTTAAGCACACATTGCCATCTTTGGCACAGCTTTTGTATTTCAGACAGCTACCTAAACAAAATTAAACAAATAAAAGGTCCTAAAGAAACTTCAGTGCCAGAAATAATTCAGGTTACAAAGACCTTGGGTTAGGAACATTGCAATGGTCTGAATCTCATGAAAAAAATTCTTTTTAAGTTCTTAGTTTGTTCATAAACTCACCAATTGCCATGAATATTTCATTTACGTTCATAGATGTTTTGGCAGATGTCTCCATGAACAATAAGCTGTTGTCATCTGCATAAGCCTGTGCTTCCTGCAAGTTAAAATAAAAAAACCCAACAATATCTCATTAAAAAAAATTAAAAATCACAGAATTACTACACACTGTACTTTCATTACTACTAAGGAATGATTTCTATACCATTTTGAAAAAAAGACAGTTTGTTGAAACACTCATGTGATAACATGTTAATCCTTAGCTATGGAGAAGTTACAATTCCATCAAGCAGCTAAACAATTAGAAATGCTATCTTAAAAATTCTTTCTAATCTTAAAAATATCCAGATAGAAACATATCAGGCAAAACTAAATAATAAATGAAAATATTTATGAAAGGAACAACCCCAATTCAGAACACTAGCTGTGATAGCAAGAACAAATGAGCTCCAGAAAGTGCCATCAAATGTCAGCAAGTTCATTATTACCCTGGAAAGAAGGCAGTTTGCAACTATCTCAAATCTTTCAAGCACTGGGGCAGATGGACCAGAACAATTTCATTATCCTGATACAAATTCACAGTTATAACAAATAAGCAGTATTAAGTATTTTGTCGTTATATCCCTTTTCAGCATGAATTTCCATCTGATACACTGCTCATAAGAACTTTACTATTTTTGCCACTTCCTATTAGTCAATTCAGGTGAGAATCCCCATCTTCTTATGATTATGTAACTGCCTTTGCATTCAATAAGAAATCTACAAAGAAGCCAAACTACAAGAGACCTATGATGGAAAGAATAAACTACAGCATTCTATAATTAAGTGACATCTGCTAGGATGTAACTATACCTGAAATAAGACATCTACAAATACCTAGAAGTTTAATATGTGATTGTAATGGGAAAGGACTGTCAAGCCTGCAAGAAGCCCAAAAGTACACATTAGCAAAAACCCTAACATTTGAAAAATATTAAGATTCTAACTGTTCAAAAAATGTAAGGGTAGGTCTACTTTGATAAATAAGTTTGATTAAATGTTTGACTGCAAGACCTCATACTTCATTGTGTTAAATACCACAACTTTTCACAAAATACAAAGATCTTTTGTCACACAGTTTTATGTTACAACTGACATGGAAGTATAAAACTAGAAAACTGAACCACTACTAATCTTCATAATTCAACTCTATAGTTGCAAAAGGCTTCACTACTATACACAGCAATATCTCACACAGTGACACCAAATACAGATTAAAAACCATAATAGAATTAACAACTAATAAATACTATCTTAATTCAAATTCAGTCAATCATGAATGGACCAGAACTACCAGCAGAAAATTTTTTATTCATTTTGGAAGCTATTTTCTGATGACCTGGCTAAACTTTCTAGAAGATAGGATACAGCAGTGAAAACATAATTACAATCACTAAACTGAAAAGAATGCCATTAAAAGCACCATTAAAATTTTAATACTGCTTCAACGGTACAGTCTAAGAAGTTAGGCAAATCAATCAACTTTGTATCATATGATAATCAAAATTCTCTGGCTGACAAGTCAGACAGAACAGTTTGCGCTGAGTTACTGCTATCTCATCCATTGAAACTCTAGTTACTGATAATTTCCAGCAGAAGACAGAGGTCACATCAAAGAACAGATAATTAATTAGCCTTAAAGATACTCAAATATATTAGTTATTCCTCCAAGTCAAACTTAATTGTTCAAAAAAGTCTATTGCTACATATCACTTGTACAGAAATAGGTAGCTCAGTAGCATGTATAATTTAATTAGTCTCAGCTGATGTTTATATTTAAGACCTCCATAACAACTAGCTAGGCTATGCATGTAAGCTCCTCCTAGATTTATTTACTATCTATTCAAGCAAAATGATATTTCTGTGAATAGAAGTTATGTACATACCTGGAAATCCACAGCTCTTTTGTTAGCTAGATCAGCTTTGTTTCCTGCTAAAGCTATTACAATGTTAGGACTTGCTTGTCGCTGAAGTTCTTTGACCCAATTTTTCGCTCTGGCAAAGGACTCCTGTTAATGATTGCAAAATGATGCAACTGAGTTTTATCATCCTTTTGTACTCACCTATTATCCCCATCTCTGTTATCTACACTTCAAGCACAAAAGGCCAAATGCAAGGCTGCTACCTTAGTCCAAAGGCACACTCCAACTCACCAACTGAGCTTTTAAAACAAAACATTCCTACCTTAGTTCTCAACTCTTAGTTGGGATAATGCTGAAAAAGCAAGTAAAGATAGGAACATCTTTATGTAGACGGAGTAAGGAAAGAAATAGTTAAGAAATAAAATTGGGAATTTCAATTTTTCTAGAAGAATCAAGTGTATGAACAGCTATACTGAAAGGGCCTCAAAATTACTTCCTAATTACTGAGCACTATTCATTATGGTATGTGACTTCTGGGGTTTTTGAGAGTTTTGGTTTAAGTTTCATTTTACTAAAAACAAGTGAAGCTTATCTAAATTCAAATAAAAAGACATTAAATAACCTTAGGTTTTGGTATCAATGGCTTGTGCCACCTTTCCAATCCTTACTTGCGATCTGCAGTAATACAATATTAAAATGTCTTTCCCTGTCAGAAATAAAACTACCACCAGCAATGTGGTGAGAGTAACAGTTCACACTTGGCAAACTTCTTTAAAGGTGGTTTTGAAACATTTTTACAATAGAATTTACTTTCTTTCTCTTTTTTTATACAAAAGAAGAAAACCTCCTAGAAATAGTCTTCTGACAAAGTTTACAGACACAAATTAACATTACACAGTCCAATATGAAATGAGCAACCTGGTCTAGCAGAAGACGTCCCTGCACATGGCAGGGATGTTGTACTAGATAATCTTTAAAGGTTCCTTCCAACCCAAACCATTCTATGAAATCACAAATTGATTCACACAAGTCAGTGAGAAAAACCAAGGAAAGGTCAATACAAGACTAACTTCCAAATGCCCCTTGTGCCTCCCTAGTATAGTACTTACCTCATTTGTAATGTCGTATACCACTATAGCTGCTTGTGCTCCTCTGTAGTACATGGGTGCTAAACTGTGGTACCGCTCTTGCCCAGCTGTATCCCAAATTTCAAATTTTACCGTTGTATCATCCAGACATACGGTCTGGGTTAGAAAAGCCGCTACAAAAAAGACAGAGGTGCTGAAACCAGAAGTCTTCTTATATCTCTATATTCATACAAGATTATGCTCACAGAGATGCAAACATGATTTCCTTAAACAATTCCAGCCTACAATTGTAATATAGCAGGTTTAATGCGTTAGCTCACAGACTGTAACTGATCAACACAGAATAGTCATTTGAACAACCAGACTTTCCTCAAGTTAAAGACATAAGAAAGGAAGAATTGGAAAGGATTCCTTTTTTTTTTGTAATAGTGAATCTGAGTAACCACAAGCCTTCTTTTAAACCTTCTAGATACATTTCATCCTGCTTCAACATATTGTATTATGGAGTACCAGTAACAGTACCCCATCATGCTATAATCCCACAGTTCAGATACTTTCAGTTCTACACATTTACATGACTTGAATAGTATCTTAAAGCTTTGATTTTCAGCTCCTGACAACTTCATCTTAACTTATGGGCATGGAAAAAAAAGAAGCACTTCTCAAAAGTTCTTGTTCTTAAAGCAGCATGACTTTGCAAGTGATTTTGAGTTACTTTCAGCATAATTTCAACAGCCTGCAGTTTGAGGGCAGCTTGCATCCATTGCCACTACAGCCAAATGCATTACCATAAATAATGTTCTTCCAGTTACAGAAAATGGTAATTTATATTCCAAGTCTTCAAACAGTTACTCCTAGTAAAGTTTTTCCATTAAGATTAAGGTACATATTAAAAATACGCAGGCAAGTACCCACACAAGATAGAAACTAGTATTACAAAACCAAGGAAAGCCCACTACCTGGCTGAACTGGGGACTCTCATCACTGGGCATACTGACAGATTGTGGACAATTTAAATCAAAGGTCTGAAGAGACACTGACCTGCTTGCATACCTGGGATGTTATCCTGTCCTACATACTCTGAGACATCATAGCCTATGAATCATTCCAAAACTGCTGCAACCTTTAACTTATTACAGAAGCCAAAAGCAAGCCAATCTTGCTTTGTAAAGGACATTGTAACTCACATACAAGAAGTGTCCCCATTTCAGCTGTGAGCGAGCAGCTACAACGTAGTTGCCGGCTGGGGTTAAACCATTACAAGAACCTGACTCCATAAGTGGTCAGGTGCTCCTGCTTCAAGGGTATTAGCATCCATCACAGATGAGCAGGCAGGCTGGAGAAGGTAAAGGCTTTGATGTTCCAATGTTGAATCCTCATAAGACTCTCTAAATGCTAAATATCCAAGTATCAGTAGAACAGGCTCCACTTGGCATCTCCTTAAGCAGCCCAGAACCAAAACAGAGTGAAAAAACCCCCATACATCCTGCACTAAACTAAGGGCTTCCTCCTCAGAACCAGCTCAATATTATATTTGTCCAAGGCAGAGACAAGATATTAAGCAAGTCAATTTTGAAGTTCTTACAGACATTATTCTCTTAACAGAAAAATGTACTTAAACTTCATAAATGAAAGTATTTACTTGGGAAGAGAATTAAAACAAGGTGTTTATCCTATTACATCCCCATTTTTGTCAAAAAAAAACCCCACTTCAACCACTCTAACACACCTGCTAATTTTTGCAGAACAGGTATCTGTCTTCTATCTTGCAAGGCCATAGTAAATTAACAGTTAATCAACTGTGTTAATTATCTGAAAGCCTATCATCCTTAACAGCCATACTTTTGTCTTAAGAAACTAACAGGCATTGCTACACCAGTCTGAAGAGGCAAAAACACATCACCACCATCCAACATGTCTGCCTTTAACTTCACTCCCTTTCAGATGTTTTTATTCAGATTCACAATGCACATAAGCCTCTCTTTGTCAAAAGGCTCTTCTGTACACAAAGAAAATTATGCCTTAGGCAACTACAAGCTACACAATTAGGGAGCTTTCTCTATAGAAAACTTTTTCTGAATCCCAACATTGCTGCATGTAATATCTCTCAGCTGTATTATATGGCATTTTGGGGGTTTTTTTCTATTTTATATAGAAGCGGCCCAAGTTAATACAGATCATACTAAATGCTATATATCTGAACTTCAACTTAGGCTCTTGTTTAACTTTTGTATAGATTTTAAACAGTGTAACACATTTTGGGTTATCCCAAACACAAACACTAAAACAAAAAACTAAAAGGAGGTTAAATAAATTGGAGATCACTGAAATGGAACAATGAATTTCACTTTAACTTTTCTTAAAAACAAAAAATCTCATTGATATTGGAAAGTTAATTCACTGTAGATCTTTGCGAATGCTCTCCATGTTACTGCACAGTTGTATGACAGAATACAGAAACGTTTCACACTAACACCTACTCTAAAGCCATTATAAAACGCAGACAGCCAAGTGTGCATTAGTAAGATTGCTAAAGGAGAAAATATGTGGTTCTCCATGTATGCTGACAGATACACAAAATAAATATATGTAACAACAAGAAACAGGGCAAAAGAAGAATGCAATGAAACTCAGCTTGTATTTATTTTTGTAAACTTTGTGGAGTTTTCACTTTTCAACAACTGTTGGTATGTGAAGACATACAGACCACTGAAAGGGCTTCACATAAATATTACAACGGAACAGACTGACTCATGCAAGCAACAGCTACTACAGAGTATTTATCAATCCATAAAAATCCATTTTTTTTAAGTCTGTATGCAGTTTGGTAGTTTTAGGATAAGTTTAAATTTATCCAAGGAGGAATACCGCTCAAAGCACAAAACTTCAAAATACAATATAACGTAAGAAATGTCAAGGGGAAGAGTGGCATAAAATCTGTTCACAGTTAAACAGATTTTTTTAATTCCAGTAACCAGCACCTGTTTTGTTTGAAGTCACAAAACATAAAAACAGCACATTAAATTCTATGATTACTAAGAAAGAAAGGTATATCCAGAAATGTAGCAAGTTCCCTCAAATCAAAAGCAAAGCCAGGATGCACATATGACAAACACAAGCTTGTGTTTGCAGCACTTTTTTTTTTCCAAGGAACTAAGTTCTTAACTCTTAAGCAGTCACTTCATGCATTAAGCATACACCACAATTAAAACAGCCACACATCCACTCACAGACAAAAAGTAACATGGAGCCCGGGTTTCAAAACTACACAGTTCAGGAACACATTTACTTCCCCCACTTGACATGGATGTTTGCTACAGCCAAGTGCCAACTATGTTTAGCTTAGAAAGTTATAATTCTCAATTACAGACACAGGGCTCAGATTTAATCCTTGCTGTCAATGACCCCCTGTAGAAGTGCCATTACACTAAAGGTTGTCAAGGGCAAGCACAGTACACAAGCTCAGTTCCAAACAAATTAACAGGATAATTTTCTCACCTCCAATCGTACTTTCTTGAAACTCATGAAACTGTCCTTTTACAAATCGAAGCACCAAACTTGATTTGCCAACTGCAGACTCTCCTAAAAGTACTAGTTTGAACTGGCAAATTTTATTTCCAGCATTTGGCCCATTGGGTCTTGTTGCTCCTCGATTAGCCATGTCCAAATTACAAAGAAGTCCTTTGTATCAACAGCTTTTGAAAGCAAGTTCCAGTATTCAGACCTCAGTGGTTCTTCTGCCAGTAACAACCTATTTGTGAAGAGACAGTGGGTGGTATTAGATTTACAAACCAAGCAAGAAAAATCTCATTCACTAATGAAACATGTACTACATATAACTTGATCTAATATTTACCAAAGTGAATAGTCCAGAGTATAGCTACCATCGTTGCTAAGTTGTCAACTATAGCCAGAATTCATGACAAATGAACCAGTTATCTTCTTCAATACCTAGTCTTCCAATTAAAGCTTTAAATTAGAACACTGAAATTCAATTATGCTTCTTCTTGCAAGACTTCCATCTCTTATTTCTCAAGACATCAACATTGAAGTATAACATACTACATTCAGACTTTCAAATTATTGGTAAAATATCAAATGACAAGAAGTAATAATTTTTCTATAATTATGGCGTTGCTAACCAATATTCCAAAGCTGTCACCAATAAACGATGCTAAAAAACTGAGCAAACTGGGAAACCTCAAACACCACAGAAAGTTCTTTTGAAGTGTGAGTTGTCAACTCACTTTTATCAAATGCAATTTCTTTAAATGAAAGTACAGAAGATCTTCACATAGAAACCACTGATACATTCTCTAGTTAACAATTATAGGAGAAGCAACAGTAAGGCCTTCCCTATGAAGAAAATCAGATTTTTCTTAATGAGTAAGAATTCCAGGTCACTTTATACAAGCCACCAGAGAACTATGATGATAGATTTCTATTTCCAGTACTAACACATGTCCTAACAGATCAATATTCACAACAAAGATCTTTGTTACAAACAATATGAATAACACTATGAACAGGGTATTCCTTAGTTTTTCTCCTTTTCAACTCCTTAAAAAGACCTCACCCCCCATATTTTTTTATATGGACAGGGAAGCCTTTAGACTCTGCTGGTATCACTTCTGAGCCTAATATTTATGCTTTTACACACTTAACAGCAGATATGAAACAAAACCCAGCCCATAACTTCGTCCTACTTCAGTTGATTATTTACTCGAATTGTGCACACTTTGTGGGGATACAGCTTCTCTAGAGTCCAGGATGCAAGCAAGTTAGCTTAGAGTGCATTTTCCCAATGCAGGAAATGGCTTCAATACTTAGTTGCAAGAAGGTAAGCAAACATAACACTTTGAAATTACTTTTTATTCTTTATTTCTAGTGGTAAAGCAACTACATTTTAAACCAAGCAGTAGTCTTCAGTCATCTTCCTATTTCAAACCCCTCAGCACACAGACCAGGCACCTGAGCATTCCAGTTTGCCACACACTGAGCTCAGACACTAAGCCTTCATTCTCCTTCCTAACTCTCCCTCCTTTTCTATACTCAACCCAAGCCCTGAACAATCTTCTTTCCCGTAAAGTGCTTCAGCACTCTAGCAGAACTCCATTCTCCAATAACTAATTTTCATTGAATAAATGAAAACAAAAATCTAAGCGTTACTTACTAATTACATTCCAGTTGAAAAACACATATTCTATTTCTCAGTGTAACCAGAACTTGAACACAGGTCTCAAAAAACCATTTTCAATATCCTAAAGACATTCCTATTTGCTAATGTTGCTTCTTTTCCCTTATCTCTCAAAATAATTTAGCTTGTTCCAGGTAGGATATTACAATTCCATATTCTGTCCTGAGTTTGTGTCCTATGTGACTATTGCATCATCCTTAAAACAGAAGATATATATTTATTAAATGTTAGTTGTACAACACAGCCTAGTAAGTATCACATTTTAGATGTATGTTCTTACAAACATGTGAAAGTGTACCACAGCAAAAGAATATTTCTATGAAGCAAAAAAGCCTCTGCATATCTCACCACCATTAAGTACCATGTTAATTCCATACTCAGACTCATACTCATTAAATTATTTTGGCGAAATATTTCAGAATACAGGAATGGATCCAGTTATTTTAAAAATACCAGGCCTTTCATCCTTACACCATAAAACAACAATTCATGCACTGCTGGTGTGTTGGTTCTCCAGCAAGACTCTGCCACCTCCATACTGCTGAAATATGGATCAGAAGTTGTGGAACAATTTGGATAAAAACTGATCAGTTAACAACAGTTAATCTCTCCCTAATTATACTACAATAGAGAAAGTAAGGCATAGCCAAAATAGAGGTAGTTTAGAATACTGTTTGCCATTTGTTTATCTTTTCCTTTGGAAAACAAATGAAGATAATTAAGTTATTTCTGCTTTACAAGGAAAAAAACCCATCTGTTTGCTGCAGCATTCCAGTGTGTTCAGACAACTATGAAATAATTTAAAACACTTTCATCTTAATACACCCCATTTTTTCTAGACTGCAGCATTTATAAAGACATGAGGATGACATCCAATGACCATGCAACTTAGTACTCTAGGGAGCAAGTGACTTTTGGATGACACACAGTGAGGAAATCAACCCACGACACCGGTTACTCGCTGCAACTGCTTTTTTGCTTGCTGTTCCCCACACTGAGAGCAAAAGGAGATACGACAGAAGAACAGGCAAGACTGATTTAACTCGCATAGTATAATGGCCTGTTTCAACTGGCCATTTACAGCTTCTAGTTATTCAGATTTATATCACTTATGAAACAGTAATTACTACCCCTTGCAAAACTCCTTCAGAACACAAAGCTGAAACAGGCTCTCAAGAAAAATATATACTTCAGTTTTTATAGATATAGCTACAGAAGCTGTAGCTATCAGAAAACTTCAAAGTTACACCCTTACAGCATCCCTCCCCCAAAATCATTCTAGACACTCACATACCATATACAGAAATAACCAGCTACGAGGCTGATAGCAAAATCTAAGAAACACACTGCAAACCTCATTCCTTTGATAGTCACATCAATTTTTCTAATAAATTAATAATAAAACCTACTACAGTCATGCCACCCACTTTTTAACAGCTAAGGATAAAATAAATGCAAGACTGAAAACCTGATGGAGCACACTCAGATGATTTTGATACATTAAAAAGGTCACTAACACCTTCTGTAAGTGTATATTGAAAGCATCATCTTTCAAAGTTTCAGATGATGTTGAAACTCTTTAGGTAAAGTTCACATACACAAAAAGCAAGAGAAGTATTTCCTTAATCTGAAGGAAAGAAGTACTATAGTTTGACACTGCCATCACAGAATGTTTTTTGCCAGTTCTTTTCACATCTGTGAGCTCAGGAGAGTGCCTCACAAAGATTTAGAAGTAGATTTCAATGCTACCAACCCCATGCAAACTCCAAGCCACAGGTCATTTTCATTCTCCTGTTCCTTAATTCATCAGTAAAATACAAGGCTTGAGAACCAGAGGTGAATACTACAGTCAGTACCCTACAGATACACTGAAAATTCAAGCATTTTTTGACACATCACTTTCAAGACAATTCTGAACACTTACTCAAGGGCTTGTCTGCTATACCTATTTACCTTAACTCTGATGAAAACTTCCTGGCAAAGACCCACTGTCATGGGGGGGTGGGTCTCTGGCCTCCCAAAATTTTGCATGTTATGCACATTTTGCAATCAATACAGTTGAAACATGGGAAGAAAGAAAACCTTGGTAAGAGATTTTCATTCACCTACACAAAAGGAAATACATAACTGTTTGACTGGAACAAAAACTGATACATATGGGAGTTATGCAATGACAATTGTCAAAATTTGCTGAAGAAAATAATCTAAAAATTTAATCTAATCTGAGAAAAAAATCTAATAAAAATCTAATCTGAGAAATGAGGGAGATTTTCTTACTTTTATAGCATTTAACATAAGAACTCCATCATATATTATAAGGCCCATTTTGCAGTCCTGAGCACTACAAATACATAGGTCCCTCTGGAAAGTAGGAACTTTCACTCCTCCTCAGTATCCCCAAGGCACAGCAGCTACATGCTGAAATGCCAGAACACAAAGCTTGGAGTACATTATTAGCAAAGTACTCCTGCTAATCCTCCCAACTAATTTACCAGATGTTGGGTATTCTCATCACTCTAGAAGAAAAATTTGTATGGCGCTAGAGAGTCTGAGTTTTATTTATGAAAGAGAAGAGTCCTAAATATTTTAACAGATCACATACAAATCTTATTATGTTTGAATCTGTGTGCAAAATACCAACAGCCCTAGCCAATACCTAAAACCTCACAATTTTATGGTATAATTCAGTCATGTAAGCTTTCAGATCAGTGCCTACTTTCAACTACAACACTAGTACAAAAGTATCAAAGTGACACTGCTGACAAAAGCCAGTCTACTGAAGAGATTAAGCGACCAAGCACTGTTCCTACAATTAATATGATTAAGTGCGTTATCAAATACAAAGGCCACAACAAAAAAGTTCACATTAAATTTAAAAGTGGAACATATCACCACTTTTGTATTCTATAGCAAACAACAGTGTTTCTTACCATGAACACGCTTGTTGTTGTATCAATTTCTAATAAACTTTTTCACACTTCTTCAGCAGACACAGATCATACAGTTCTGAGATTGCAACCACTAAATTTCCTTATACTGGACTACCTTGAAAGTTTTTAAAAAGCAGTAACTAAAAAGCCTGATTATTAGTCACTCCTACTAACCGAGTTTTCTGTTTTTCCCTTCCAGGTCCAGCAGAACTAGGGTGGCACCTTACTGCAGGGTTCAAGACAGTGATACGGACAACCAGCAAAACAAGCGTCACATGCAAGCCAGTTTATATTGAAATATAATGACACAGTAAGTTAAACGAGTGAATCAACACAATCACTGAAAAAAGTCATAGCCTTCCCATTAAAGGTAATAGGAAGCTCATAAGCTCATCTGAATGATGAATGGTACCAACTGTTTTCAGATAAACTGGTTTATCATACAGGAAATGTAAGTAACAATGATGACTACAATATCATTGTCTCTAGCCACCTCACTTCAGCCAACATCTACCTTTTCCTGATATTTTTTATGGAAAAACAATACATTAAAGCAATCTACCCTGACTGTAATGCTGAAAAGTCACTAGGAAACCAGAAAAGAAAACGTAAATGCCATGCTTTTTACTTGGCCTGAACATTATGCGGAAGAAGCCGATTAATTTCAGCTGTTTAATTAGCTGTTCAGCCTCTCTCTTCCATCCCCAAGCTCTGAAAGAGGCATAAGGCAGAAAAAAAAAGTCACCAAAAATGCTGAGAGAACAGACTTTTATGGCCCTGTTATTTGGAACATTTTGATAGCTCTTAAGCAATCTAGCTCTCCCCTAGAATTAAAAAGGCATGGGTTTGTTTCTCCACCATACTCTGGCTTTATATCTAGTTCCAGCTGAACGTGCTGCAGAATATATCAGTACACCACGCCTGTCGTGATCCCCCCGATACCGACGCGTTGTCGGGAGTATTTTTACTTCCCACCTAATTCACCGTCCCACCTCCAGCCACAAGTGAAAGGGAAAGCGCGGGTCACATCACCCAACCTCCCCTTTCGTATCTCACAAGCAAGTCGAGGGCAACAACCCTCATCGGCGGCCCCGGACAGCGATACTTCCCCGCAGGAGCGTCCGCACGCCGGGCAGGCCCCGGGCCCATCCCCTACAGCCCCCGCCGCCACCTCCCCTCCCCCGCGGCTCCCTTCCAAGCATAGGAATAAGGGGAAGTGGGAAAACCGGGGGCGCCATTTTGAGCCGGGAAGGGAGCGACCCGCC
>VXAY01005269.1:509948-551587 GCA_013399855.1 Oxyruncus cristatus | reverse complement strand
GGCGGGGGCGCGGCCGAGCTGTCCCGGCCGAGCTGTCCCGGCCCCGCCGCCACTTCCGCCGCCCCGACCCAAACACGCTCGCACCCGCGCACACGCACTTCCGCCGCCGCCGCCACGTCACGGCCCGCACGCGCCCAGCCCTTCCGGTCCGTCCGCGTCGTCACGTGGCTCCCCTTTCTTCCGACCTCTCCCCGCCTCCTTTTGTTCCCGCTCCGCCGCCTTTCCCGCAACGCCCCTGCCCGGCCGCGCCCAGCCTGCGCTCCTTGGCAAGGGTGTACCGTTTCTCCTGCTTACTCCAGCATCCAGAGGGAGAGTCTGTGGGAGCGATCCGAGCATCTTCCCATCGTTTTTCATTTACTGTGAGGGTGGTGAGGCACTGGAACAAGTTGCGCAGAGAGGTGGATACCGCCATCCCTGGAAGTGTTCAAGGCTAGGCTGGATGGGACTCTGAGCAACCTGGTCTAGGGGGAAGTGTCCCTGTCCATGGCAGGGGGATTGGAACAGCATCATCTTCAAGGTCCCTTCCAACCCAGGCCATTCTGTGATTCCAGGCCAATCCCTATAGGGACTGGGGGGGCAGTGCTGCCCGAGAGAGACCACTGAGCTACCAGGAATGGTAGCTGGTTATGACAGAGATAGAAAAGTCCTGGTTTAATTCTCTCAAAGAACCATTTTCCAAAGCTGTTCCAAATCAGTTCAAATGAGGAACTACACAGGAAAATCTGCAATCGGGAATTTACATGACTTTTTAAAACATTGAACAGCCACTGATAATGCCTTAGAAGCTGACTTATTATCGGCAGAGTGCTAAAAACTTGCGATGACAGGTTGCTAACCCAGAAAAGTCTTGATTGTTTCATAGATGGATATGATCAATGTCTTGATTGCTTCATAGTGTGAAGAATGACCTTGTGAGAGAGAAGGATCAGTTGGTCACAAACTATAAGTGGACTGTGTAGGAAACAGAACAGTCATGATAAAGTGTTTTCGCACTATAGCAGATTTTACAAGGTCTAATAGTTTGAAGGAAATAAAAAAAAATCAGTTAAGATGTTTAAAAAGTTCATCAATACTGGTATTTAGTAATTGGTACAATTTAATGAAGATTGTTTAGATACTCCATCACGGGAGATACTGAATTGAGGGTTGATGTTGCTGTATTCTCAAAATAAGTTTTAGCTCAACGACATGTATTTAAATGAAGCAAAAATTATGTATGGAAGGCCTGTGGTCAGTGTTGTGCTAGAAGTGAGGCTCCATTATGCTGTTCATTCATAAAATATGACTTTATTGTCCAGCCAGTTCTCTTGCCAATGCAGGTTTATCTCCTGCTGTTGTTGCTACTTTAATAATATGGTGATTACAGGGAAGGGATAAATCAATCACATCACAGCTTTTTTTTTTTTTTTCTAATAATCTCCATTCTCTTGTGCTGCTTTAGAAATATTTTTCTGCTTGTAAAATATTATAGCATTATCTCATTGTAGAATGAGAGGGAAATTAACAAATCTCGTATCTGTCTGCTTTTGTGTTTTCCACTTTTTGCCTTTTTTTTTCACCTTCCCTAGTATGGACATATCAATACTTTAACATACTGAAGTGAATGGAGTAAAAACAGATTTTTCTTTTTCTTTTCATCTTCGACAGTTCTTGTTTTCCATATACTTTTCTCTCGGTACCAGTTTGGTCTCAGAGTAATAATTTCCCCACTCTGCTTTACTTAGTTGAAGTTAATCAGTTACATAAATGCTTTTTGTAAAGCAAGTATGTGACTTCAAAAAAGTAAAAATGTCCTTGTGTTCACCAGTGTCGTAGAATGCCAGTCTACTTCCAGAGAAACGTTTGAAAATGTGCAAGTTTTCTGAGCTGTGAGTTTGCTGGATGTTTGTAAGAGTTGTCCATTAAGTCAGGTAATCCTACCCTGATGTACCGCCTACTTGTCATAACCCTCTGACTGGCTTCAGTCTGTTTAACTGAACTGCAGAATTTGGTCAGCAGAACATCAGAATCCTGATATATAGATGTTTTTTACTATATATGTTATGAGCATACATTCAGGCACCAGCCAGCATCCAGCCAACCTGGCAGCTGCTTGCTCACCTCCCCGCAGTAGGACAGAGGACAGAAGAGGAGGAACAAAAGCCAGACAACTTTTGTGTCAAGATAACGACCCTTTAATAGGTGAAGGAAAGAGGGAGGGAAAAGGCAATAAAAAGGAAATCACTGACTACCTCCCATAAACAGACCCAGGTCTAACCAGTTTCCAAGCAGCAGCCAACTTGGAAGACGTCTTCTTCTACCTCCAGTTTCTATTGCTGAGCATGATGCTGTGTGATATGGAGTGATCCCTTTCATTAATTTTGGTCGGGTGTCCTGTCTGTATTCCACTCCCAAGTTTCTTTACCATCTCCAGCATAATTTCTGGGGGAAAAGAGAAAGTCCTGACCCTGTGCAAGCACTGCTCAGCAGTAGCTGAAGTATTGCTGTGCTATCCACACTAATTTAGTCACAAATCCAAAACAAACCACCATTCAGGCTGCTGTGAAGAAAATTAACTCCATCCCAGCCAGACACAGTACATACATGAACAGTTTCAGATGAAAAAGAAATATTAAAAATTAAAATATCAAGTCATTAATAGAATAACTTGAACTAAATTCAATTCAGAGATTAAATGCTCATGTCATACATGACATTTGATGTTTCACATAATCCTCTCAAATAAAGAACTGCTGATGGAAGGTATGATCCAAGTCCATTTCTGTTTCCAGCTGCAAGCTAAAACCTCTAGAGTAAGTTGTGATATTGTATAGTTGCAGTGTGAATTGGATCAACCAATGATTTCATGCAAAAATTATTCACCAAAAGACATAATTCTGTAGTCTCAACACAGCAGATTGAACCGTGTCTGCTGTGGCTGCAGGCTCTCTAGATCTGGTGCTCATGCGAGTAAAGGAGTACGAGTTCAAAGATGACAATGGGCTGAGAACCTCCTGTGTGGCAGTAAGCTTTAGTCAGGTGCAACGTGAAACCACACATTCAGTTTACACAAGAATGAGAGAAAATACAGAACATAATGCCCATAATGCTCAGGAAACAAGAACCATATATAGGGATCATATTCTATGCTTCTAATATAAATAGATAAATGCTTTCTAGCGTTGGAATAATCTTTCAGATTGTCAGATGTACCTGAAGTTCAAGGCTGAGTCGAATTTTTGATGCAGGAATTCTATTCATGTGCTATAGTTGCACTAACGAAAAGGAAGCAAAAGGGATAACATTACTTCTGCATGAGAGATTAGAGAACTTTTCAAAATGCTTTGAGCAGACTTCAGAAGCACTGCAGTAGGCCATTTTGCTGAAACTGCTAGCATGAATGGAAAAATCATATGCTTTTTGTCTGTTAGCTATATAGGCAGTCCATGTTTTGTATTATGGGATGGATGCACTCTGAAACCGGGATTCTGCAACAGCAGAACTACAATACTGGTGTGCTGTTAGGAAGCCTGTGTAACCTGCAGGAGGTTCCTACTGGCTGACTAACTCCCTGACCACAACAGTCATGACATACAGTGTGTCTCTCTTGCTTTGTGGAGCTCCCAGATTGTTCACAGCTGGTTGACACTGATGAAGAGGGTCAGCAAACAGCAAAGACGCACTGTGAATGTGTGAAATAGAGGCAAGAGAGCGTGTGGCAGTAATCAAATGACCGAGTTCCCGTTGGTGTATTTTGGGCTTGACAGGTCTCTGTGAATGCTAGTGATGAAGATGATCTTCTTCCATAGTAGCCTGGAAAAGCAGATGTTTAAGGAAAACGTTGAAATCACACTGATAGCCCTACCAGTGATCATGTGTTCATATTTTATTTCGTTGTGGGTCATATGGCAAATACCAAAAGTGAAACTGTGCTGAATGATATTAACGAATTTATGTTAGTGGGTCATGGTTTCACCAGATGGATTTCCACCTATTTTAGCATTTGTCTGCAGAGTTCTTTGCTCGGCCTTTTTGTGTTTCAATCCAGTGCTACATTAATTATGAATGGAAGTTGACTTTAGATGATGTGCAGAATCTCTTTAGTGTGTTTGAACTTCCCAATTTTTTTTTCATGTGTCCATCTGCTATAATATCCTTTTTTTCTGTCTTCTATCTCTGCTTGTGTACTTTTTCTCCGTACCTACATTGGTTTCATCATATCATAACTTATGAAAAGTGTACAGCACATAGAAAGGAGTAATTTACTATCTGCAAATGAGTTGAATGAAAACCGTGAAAGTAACCAGGCATTAACAACAGCAAAGTGCATCAGCATAGTTGATGTCCTTCAGATGTTTCACAAAATTTGCACTGTTTTACATGGAGTTCTCTGACCTTCAGAGGCCTTAAGGAATTTACAAGTTAGTGCTTTGACTGCCGTCTGTGCCAATACCATAGTCAGAGTGAGAACTGTGTTGCAGAACATGGGATGTTTGTGCTTCATAAAGAAAGTAAAATGCAGGGTTTTAGGCAGTTTCTATTCCTCAGTTTTAGCCTGAACAAGACAGAAAAAGGCACTAGACTGTGGGAATTGGAATGTCAGCAAATAGTGAAATGTCAAGTACTGTTGAGGAAAAAAGTGCTGCTGTAGAATGGAAAATTTTGTTCAACTATTTCCAAGCAGATTTCTCTAGAGATCCTACTTTTTTGACATAGGAGATGACAAATTCATGCTGAAATAAAAAGAGTTTTGATCTTTTTTTCCCCCTAAAATTGAGTTCAACTAGTT
Source organism: Oxyruncus cristatus (assembly GCA_013399855.1). NCBI lineage: Eukaryota > Metazoa > Chordata > Aves > Passeriformes > Cotingidae > Oxyruncus > Oxyruncus cristatus. Next base: position 546,819 of record VXAY01005269.1, on the reverse strand, counting down.
TTTGTTAATTCATCAGCTTATCTTTAAAATTTGCGGATCCTTCCCACCCTATGAATATTCTTCCTGTGGATGAAATAGCTTTCAATATAAGAAGAATGAATATGACCCTGATTCCTAAAATGAGAAGAATTATAGGAAAGAATGTATATTGTTAGTAGGTTTCAAATTGATTTATAGGGATCTCTATTTCTGCTGAAGAGAAAACAACCACAGAGAGGCAAAAAGAGAAGGCTGAGGACTTCTGCTCTGCTTGTTTCGGCAATAGGCATTCTTTTTACATGGCCAGGTCCTATTTTTCTTCCTTTGACACAACCTGCTCCATCGGGGCTGAGTGGATTCTTTCAATTAGCAACTGTGGCCACCTACTGGGGAAAAAAACAATGTAAAAATAAATCAGCAAGGTACAGAATGTACAGACAATGGTAATATCTTGAGCACAGATAGAGAGCCATCTAGAAATACAACAAACACAACGATAAAAATTCAAGTGCCCTATTATTACTCTCTAATTTGTGCATTACTATGCTTTGCTCTTCCTCTATATAAAGTTTCCTCTTCTTCTGACAGCTTTATCCTTGCCCAGTTACATCTCTCAATGAGATCAAATTCCTGTTAGATTTTTACTACCTTCAGTTTTGTTCAAATCACTATTTAGCCTTTACTAGATAGAAATTGCACCTTGCAGATGAATCGATCACAAGGCAAGGCATAACCAATCATTTTATTCATTAAACTACCAACTATTTTGCAGGAGCACCTTAAACTTAAAGTAACAACAAATGTGATTGCAATAGGAAATGAAGTAAACACATTAAGAATTTAAGAGATTCTTTAGTTCCCAAGTGGTCATAGATGTTCTGTATTTGGAGCATCGTACAGCCATGTCTACAGCAGAAAAACGTATCTACTTTTGAAAAAGGGCACCAGCATGGCCCAAGCTAGATCACAGCTGATGCTAACCTGATGCTTCTTGCTGGAGAAGACTTAGCTAGGTTCACAAGTGCTGGAAGTTAGCTGATCATAGCACTTATGTGTACTATCAATGACTTTGAGAGCCAGAGCAGATTGTCAGGCACCCCTACTGCCTGGGGAGCTGGTCATTAGGGAGCAATTGCTTCCTGAGTCTCTCATCTTCAATTAGAGGTAGGTAAGGGTCCTGAGAATTCAGTTTTAATTTAGTATCCTTCATTTAAAATCCTTATCAAACAAATATTAGAGCAGAGACTAAAATGGTAACAGCTGGTAATGTTTGTTGATTAATTACGATTAAGATCTCTATATGTATCTAAAATTGGTTTTGCCATTGTAGAACTAGAGAGAATGGAGCGGGATGTGATTAAATTTTTATGTTTTGCTGGGAGGAAGGGGAGAGTTTTCTATGTCATCTGAGAATAAAAGTCTTTGTGAGAGCTGAGGGTCTGTTAAACAGCAATGAAACTTGTTCAGTCTTACCCATGCTGCTTTTCTGAAATAACCCGTATCTGCTTCTAAAAGGCAAATACGGTGGTTTCGATGTACGAGGTGTTAACTCATTTAAGAAAAACAGTAAGAGCACTCACATGTCCTGATACATGCGTAATGCTGTCAACCAACGCTGTGCTGTGTGGATGGGAGTTGCAGTTTCCTCTAGAGGAACAGTCACAGCATACAATATTTTATTAATATGTTTTTACACCTGAGAACATTTGTGAAAGGGGCTGTATTTTTTATTACAGTAATAAAGATTTAAAGTTCGATCAGACTTTTGACCATGTAAGACCTCATTTCAACCCGAAGAAGACTCAACCCATCTGTCTGAAGCCCAGTAGATTTTCAAGGACTTAATAATTGGTCTGAGAAATGTGCTACCTCTGTGATTGCGCCTTAATTTTTTTTTTTTTTGTCATGACAGTTACAAAATAGCCCGAGCGCAATTTATTTCCTGACTTTCGCCAAGGGGTGGGAGATGCGCGGGGGATGTTGTGTGGGTTCTGAGTGCTGTGAGGGCGAGGACGGTGGCGCTGGGTGCGAGGGCGATGGCGGAGCGCTGTGAGGGGGAGGACGGTGGCGCTGGGTGCGAGGGCGATGGCGGAGCGCTGTGAGGGGCGGCCGCGCCGTCCGCCTCGCACGAGCGCTCCCGTCGCTGCCGCCACAGCCGCCGTTGCCGAGCGGGCGGGCTGAGCGGCCGCCATGGAGGAGCAGCCGCCGCCCTGCCCCGACGGGACGGACCGCGAGGGGACGGACCCCGACGGGACTCCTGAGCTGCCGGACGTGAGTGCCTTCGCCGAAGGGCTCCCATCGCTTCCGCGGAGCCTCCCGCCCCTCTCTGCCGGCTCTCGCACAGAAGGGGCTGGAAGGAGGGGCAGCGTGTGGAACGGCCAGGCGCGTCTCCCTGCGAGCCGCCTCTCTCCCCTCAAAAATGCGCGTGGCACACCTTAGTTGTGTGCATTATTATAATGAGTTTGGTTATGCCTTTTTTTTTTTTGTTGCATTATTTAGGCTGGACAGTTGCATCCTGCTGATGGCACGGTTGCGAGTTGCCTCACCGAAGTGTTACCCAGGGTGAGTTGGTTTTGCAAATGCTTCTTGTGAAACTTTTGTAATGATTTCCCATTAGCGAATGTGCTTTGAGATAAGCCCTGAAAAAAAATTCAGTGAAGCCTTGTGGATTTTTTTTCCTATATCCCTTCTCTTTAGAAACTACTATTTTTTGTTTTCAGTGTTAGTTTTTGTCACGTGGGACCATAAAGAACAGCTGGCAGGATTGAAAACATTTCTGGCAGATCTTTTTCACTCCACCTGTTTTCAAAAGTCACCATGTATGCTTAGTTAGGACTGAATAGAATTGTTTTAGACGGTTTTTTCCTCTGTTAACACAATAGTGGTAATTATTATTGGAATTATTATGTCTTCTGATGGAGGTCCTTCTTCTTTGCAAGGATGCCTCTTAGAATTGTGATTTCCACTGGCCCTTCCTCATGCCCCTGAAGAGTCAGAGGGTACTGAGACATAAATGGATCCCATAAATAAAGTTCTCCCTTTAAATGATAATTTAAAAAGAAACCAGACTTTGGTTTAAATGATTTCCAAAATTGTTTCATTCATGGTGAAATTGTTGTGAATTTGGTTAAAGGTTTCTGAAGTTGATAAGTGTAACATCTGTTTTTCATAAAGAACGTGTGAAGTAGCAGTTACCCGAATTAAAGATAGGAAGAGCTGAAACTTAGCAACGCTGGTTTGATAAAATTTAGACTGGGTTATGTTGACCTTAGACTCACAATATCAGCATCTGCGGGAGCTATGCACATCTGCATGTGTTATAGACCTAAAGCATCCTCATATTTTGTTCTTACCTCCGTGGAATCCCACTGAAATGTCTCCAGTACGTTTTCTTTTCATTAATGTTTTGTGAATACCTGGTGTAATTTTTTTTTTTCTTTGCTTTGCCTTATATATAGCCCATTACTCCAACCACTGTGCGAAAGTTTCGAAACACAACAGATCCGGCTCCTGGTGCTAAAGTAATATTCTACGGCACAGCAGATGACCCCGACATTGCAACTCACTTGACACATGGCATAAAGTCACGTTCCTCATTCAGTGTAAGAATGTGACTCTTACTTTCATTTAAGAATGCACCACTTAAGAGTGTTCTTAATAACAGCAACTTATTTCTTCATGGGCAGGGATAAAGATACATAGCTGAGTGATTTATAGTGCAGTATTTCCCAGCTGTGGTGAATTACCAGAATTCTGAGGTCAAATCAGGATTTATTTAGCATGATTGAAATTGGAAAACACTTGAAGTTCAGTGACTTTTATCAGTGATTTAACTTTTGTAGTGACTACTGAATTATTAATTTCATTTTAAGATTTAAGTTAATGAACAGTCTTCTATCCACAAATTTTGCTGCTTTCTTCTTATGGATTACAGAGATAAAAACAGTTGAGCTCTTAGCAAGAAACCTGCTGAGAATATGGTTATAGTTTGGTGTAATTATTATGTATTTTTTCTTACCTTTGGGTTGAAACTGATTTTGTTAGCTAAAAAGTGATGGTTTGGGCATGCCAGACTATTTTGTGTGTATTCTTCAGAGATTGTTTTTGTAATCTGTAATCAAACAACTGAAGAGGTCATTGGTGATTTTATCACATAGTTAGTGTTCACATGTCTAAAAATAACAGTTGTGTTAATAAAAATGCACTTTCATGAAGGAAGTAGCACCTGACATCAGAGGACGTTGAGTAGGACATTTATTTAGGCATATGCAAAATGAAAGACAACCAGGTTTTGCTGTCCCTCCTCCTAAGTTTTATGATGAAGGGATTGATTTGTTTAGCTTGTACTGTCTGTTGAAGACTTCTCATTACTAATTAAATATTAACTGGAGGAAGAGTTGTAACCCTAGTGAATTTGCTAAGTGGAGGTTTGGATCAATTGTATATGCTACTACTTTTTTCAATATTTTTTTATGTAATATTCAATGAGAGTCTAATCATAAACCTTCTCTAGAGTCCCCATTACTTTGATGGTTAGCCTGAAAAATCAAATCATTTAAGCTTTGGTCATACTACAGTTTTACTCTGGTTTCTAATACGTGCTAAGAAAAGAAAGGTTGCAATCAGAAAATGTGTAAATTAACAAGTGGGAAAACTAGCATAAAAAAAAAAGTTCTGTCTCACAAATAAGTATTCTATTTAGCTGGAGATTTAGCATAGCACTGATCATTAGTGGCCTTCTCTCAAGCTATGGTTTTGTCTTGCAACTTTGTGGATAAAATTATGTCAGTGTAACCATATAAGATCTCATTAGAACACTTATGAGCAAACTTTTGTTCCTGTGTATGTGTGTGGGTAGTCATATTGATGTGCGAATGATCTAATTTTGCTGGTTTTCCTGCCTCTTGTGTTGTTCGTGATGTCTTTAGGTAGCTTCATTGATAAGTCCAATTCCTAAAACTGTTTTTCAAGAAAAGATAGAAGACATGAAAGAAGCAATCTACTACAGTAGTCGTGAAGAACGTTTGGGTAGAACACATGATCAATCTTCTATGCTACCTGAGGGCTTGGATATAATTAATACTACATTTGGAATAAAAACCATCAAAGGTAGGAAAATTTACCATTAAAACATATTTCTTGTAAATACAAGATAATCTGCAATTTAGTATCTAACACATGCTCTATGTTTCCACCAATTCCATTTTAAAGGAAAAATTGTTATAACAGTTATTGAAAGGCCTAAAAATGTATTTTTCAGTTATAGTGAAGAAACAAGCAACCAAGAACATATGGTAACTTGTGGGGCCTTTGGCTCTGTTCCTGATCCGTATGTATAGATTTCCCTAGAGAACTATTTAGGTAGCTGTCAACTTACTTTCCTTTTCCCAACAATTTTAATAGGTCTAATGAAAGAAACTTCCTTGACCTGTGCATTTTTCCTTCATAGACTGAAGGAAATCCCATATGTGTTGCCCATGAACCTCTCTTTCAAAAGTTATGTTCATCTTGGCTTCTGTGATTTTTTTTTTTTTTTTTCCCCCCTAGTCCCATGTCATTATGTTGTTAGATTACCTGTAGATTGACTATAGCTTGCCTAGAAATGTGGTAAGGACTATCATTCTTCCAAAGTAATAGCAACTTCTCTAACAAGATACTGTTTAAAATTGAGAACCAATCAAACAAAATACCCCCCCCCCTTATCTCCACCAACCGTACATTCTTTTCCAGATATACCAGCTGGATTGCTTGTAAATCCACCAAAAACCTTTGAGGAAGTGGATAAAGAAGCCAGAGAAGGACATGATTTGTACGTTGTGTCACATGAGGCTTATGACGTGGGTAAGTTCGCAGGCTAATAAGAAACCTCATAAAAAATTCCTCTAGGTGTGTTCAACACATACTATATGGTATTTTTTGGGATGTAAACTATTAGTTTTACTACTATATTAATACAATATAAATTGTTTTAAAAAGTAATTATGTGAAAAAATACTCATCTGAGAGAGTGTGATCTGTTTCTTGAACTGTAGATCACTTCATGGCAGGTGTTTTAAGCAGTGTAAGAGCTAAATGAAAGAGTTGGAAGCCTGATTTCTTTCGGGTGCTGTTTGAAAAGCAGAATATTTCCAGTTAACTAGAAACTCATAGATGCCCTGGTTGCCTACTAAGTTTGGCACTGTCTATGCCACTGAAAGCAATCTTGACCTTAAAGCCACAGACAGTGAGCCCAACCCATTCCAGTGCTTTCACCTTTAGTTCGTGCCTTTTGTCAAGATCCAAACAGAATTTCAGAGCAGCCAGATTTCTAGTGAGGAGCTCAGCATCAAGCTCTAATTACAAAAATGTTCAGGCTGCTGGATGGCTCTCTGGAATGCAGCCTACAGGATCCTGCCTGTGAGTCTGTCTCAACAGCCTCTGTCTCTGCCCTTCCAGTGGGCTGTGCCTGCACTGCTTCAGCCACTGGGGGCTGTACTTGAGTGACGTGATGTGCTCAGGGGCGGTTACCCTTTATTTCACAGGTCTGCACAGGAAGAGAGGGACAAATAGGACTCTAAAATGCAGTACATGTATTACTTCTGCAGCCAATTCTTTTTTTCCCAGTTCCATCATTTCCACTTAGGCTGAAAGACTCAAATTGCTGTTTTGTAAGATTACTAGTATAACAAAGTTGCTGCTTGTGCTAGTAGCCAGAGTTTTGTAGGTGTAGGCCAAACATGTAACAAACTGAAATACAGATCTTTCAGTTGTAATAATGTAAATTTTATGTGCAGACAGTTAACAGAGGTGAAATTATAGTACCGTTGTCTCACTGAGAAATTCTCCTACAAGTAGTATTGGTATAAATTGTCCACTTGTAATTTTATTTCACCTCTCCCCTGCCTTTCTCAGGTGTTTTGGTCTCCTTTGTAACTTCCATCCACAAGATCATGAAGAGGCTAAGCCAGAAACAGAAAGACAGAAAAAAAAAAAAAAGAAAAGTCATCTGTGTGCCCCAGCAATAACATAAAAATTCTGTGCTGCCATACAGCCAGATTGAGCCCTTGTTAGAAAGTATTCAGTGAATTATATTTTTGAAAGTTCTAACCACCATTCTTTTCAAAAAGTGATTGAAAAGACCTTGAAGAAACAGAATGACAGTTTTTTTCTGTGATGAAAAGATGTAACGAGTATATCTGAAAGTGCGGCACCTCAAAACACTTTTTCCCTTTCTGCATTTTTCAAAAACAAACAGTAAATCAAATAGAACACATCTCTGCTTGGGTACAGACAGTATAAAGTGATTTGTTTGCATGATCTCCCGACTTAGGCTACCTGATTTTATTTATTCTGTTGGGATTGTCTTTAATCAGACATAAAAGAATATCCTACTATTCTACCACTGAAGTAGTTTTTGCTTTTTATTTTGCCTTTTATCTTCCCTTTTGACAGTGAGATTATTCCTAACTACTCAATAAACACAAACATAAATGATCTTTAATTGAACACGTTTGTTAGTTATTTGCTTTCGTTTCTTCATTGTTTTGTCTGAAGAGTGAAGGTGCTTGGTATATTTTTCTTCCTGCGGTGTTTTATATAGGTTGACATGCTTACTACTTCTGCAGGGGAAACAGTCAATAGAAAGTATAACTCACACTTCAACAAGTCTTTTGTGTATGGAATGGAAACCCCTCACTTTGAAGATGGACGAAATACAGCCAAGACCTTAAACTGGATCTTTGATCTGGAATCGTAAGTTGCAATGAGTTAACTAGTGAACTAGTACTGTGAATTTCTAAGAAGTGTGAGTCTTTGTATTTGAGAAATTGTACATCTCACAATCCCATACTTAGCTGTATTGAACTCAACAGAAAATGCAAGGTGTGATTCCAGAACTGTTGATCCAAATCACTTCTACTGTGGAATAGCACCACTTGGCATGTCTTAAGTTAAAGTCCTTTGATTTTAATAGGAAATTTAATTAGGAAATAGGAAAATTTTTTAAAATTTTAAATAGGAAAATTTTTCAATTACTGAGTTTGTGTTCATCTTACAGAGGAGTTGCTGTTCCCTTTAAACATATAATAATATTTTAAAATATTATTGAAAAATTCTTGAATTTTTTAAACAAATATGTGTAGGAGTTATTTTCATGATTTGTAGGAAGAGAGCAGCTAACCTTGTATTGAAACGAAGTGATGATTTCAAGGAAAAATTTCAGCCTCAGCTTGGAAAAGTCTTTGATCCGTAAGTAAGCAAAGATACCTTTCAAGAACAAATTTATACTAAACAAATTACAAGCACTGTTAGACATTCCCCCCTGCCCTATCTTTTGCAGTTAGAAAGGTTTGAAAGAACTGAAATGTCTCACCTAATGCTCTGGGATTTGACCATTTTGTTTACTCTGACACTACTTCTGGTAATCTTTGTTATCTCACTTTATTGGTTCCTTGGAAAAGAATGTGGAACTAAATTTTGTTATTATCTAGCAGCACGTATCAATCTCAGTTGAATCATTAGAATGCTTCATAAGTCCACGTAAGGAATGAACACATATATGAGTCAGTTTCTCCTCTCCCCTTCGCTGTGTCCCAGCTTACTGTGAGACAGCCCCGAAGCTTGAGCAGCATGAGGCGGTGTGATCAGTCAGGGATGGGTTACAGTGCAAGCTCAAACCCAGCACTAACATTACAAGACAGATACAAGCTAACCTAATCTTATTTAGTGCATTTTACACCATCCACATCCTATGTGTGATATGAAAATGATAAAAGAAAAATACACATAATAGTTTTTAGATTACAGTGCTTCCATCTCTTTGTGGGTTTTTTGTTTGTTTGTTTTGTGCTTTAGAACAAAGCACTGATTATCGTTTCAATTTTGATGGAGATTTTTTATTTGTGTACTAGTTTTAATTATTTAATTATTAAACCTAAAATTAACATCGCATCTTTTTTCAGATTAAAAAATAAACAAGCAGTTCTTTAATGTCACCAACAACATCTTTAACTTCTGGTAAATAATAGTGGACCAGATTTTCCAGATGTATATTGACTGGGTTGATGGTTTTGGTAGACATAAAATTACATGTGGAAAAGCAGAAATGTGATTCAGTTTTTCCACTTTAGCCAAACGTAGTTTATTCAGAGACATTTCAGTTGGAGATCTTGTCCTAAACATTCCTATTATTTGACTACGTTATAAGAACTTTTCTTGCACGTTTCTGTCATTGTCTTAGGAAAAAAAAATAGCATAGAATATTTTTCCCTTTAATGAGCATAAATGTCCAGAAGGTTGATGTTTACACTTGACTGTGTTATATTACAAACAGCTAATGTTCTAATGAACTTTTATAAAGGGATGCTTTTCTGGAATGGTGACTTTGAAACAAAGTACTGATAAAAAAATTTCAGGTGTCTCACATGTATCTATGTGGGTTATCCCTAATTGTATAACATAACTTTTTTAATAGTAGCAGAGGTTTTATTTTGGCTATTAATAAATTGTGTGACAGTTAATAAAGAAATGTCCTTATTGACAGCATGGCAGAAACTATGAATGTTCCCCCAGGCCATACATTTGGATTGGTAGTCCCTCCAGATGAATATGGTAAGTTCAAGGGCAGAATAAAATCTTATCTTGCTGATGAGCTATGCTGAAGTAATTGCTGTTGATTGTGTAGTATGTAGTTTTCCTATCTATCTTAGAGGCAAGGTACAAAAATTTATGGACAGTAAATTTTTGGAGGGAAAATTTGAGAATTGAAGCTGCTAGTAGGGAAAAAAATAAATGTCAGAAATAAAGAAACTTTAGTTTTTGAATTATCATATTGAGGGTTTTTTTCTTTTTTAAAGCCTTTGTATCTGAAGGTAACAAAATGGGAAATGGCAGAAAACTGTGACAAATTAAAATGGCTATTCAAATCAATGATGTGTCTTGCTTCTCAATGATTTTTCCTACACTTCTTTAAAAAGAGTAAAAATAATAAGCAATAAATAAGAATAATAAATTTTTGAAGATTGCAGGGAGATGGAAAGCAGAGTAAAAATAAAATACTATGAATTTTCATTATGACAAAATTTTGAAAGCTTGTCAACTCCAATAGTCAATGTTGGGATTGATGTTGTTTTAACGTGTTTACTAACTAGGGAATACAGTCAATAATTAGGAAGCAAAAAATGTAAGTGGCTCAGTTATTAAATTAGTCGGAAAGCTTGTTCAAAGACTGCATAAACTTTTATACATTTCTTACTATGTAGTGTAATAAAGTTAAATATTTTAAATGTGTATGTATGATTGTCCTTTAAAAGCAGCATTAACTGAACAAAAGAATTCACTATTATCAAGTAGAAAATAGTGTACATACATTACTGTTAGAAGGGGATTATGTGGGCTCCTCATGTTTGTTACTGTACTCTGAATGTACTTGTTGCGGTCTAGAGAGTGTCTTGGGGATTTGGATGAAGATTGTAGCTCAGTGTGCCAAAGTGTTTAAAAATATTAATAAAGTTGGGATACACAGAAAATGGGAACAGTAAGATAAAAATAGTACATTTTCTTTCTAGAAACCAGTGATATATATATATATAGATATATATATATAATTATCTGAAATGTTACATTGGGTCTTGTAAGTACCTGGCACACAACAGACTGGAAGTGGTAGATTAATAATATAACTTTTTTCTCAATTATCTGGACATTCAGTAACTCCTACTACTGTCAGAAGCTTTTGGAAGCAGTGGATAGATTCATGAAGCTACATTATGATTCAAAATTTTTGATATTAACTATGTGAGTAGAGAAATCATTATATGGACCATTGATCTTGTAATGAAATGGCTGTATCAGATGTTCAGCAGTGCTGAAAATCAGCCTCTTGAAATGTAAATTCTCCTTTTCCTTAAAAACGCAAGCATTTTTTTTTTTTTTAATGTCCATTTTCTGTATGCACAACTAAGTGAGGAACTGTTCATTTTTATAGGAGTTTATGATCTTCTTCATGTCCATGTTCCATGTGAGTTCCTGCGTGGTAAGGACAGAGAAAAAGCTGTCTTGATTGCAGTTCGGCAAAGTTTGAAGAAAGCTAACTATGAGAATTTTGATGTGTTACTAGAAGCATTCAGACATTATGATAAGGTTAGTGCTGTGAGAAAGTATAAATGTAAAGGAATGTGTGACATTAGTGCTTCTGTGCTGTGGAGATACAGCCATGAAGAAACATAAATATGGCAAGGTAAATATAGGTGAAGAATATAAAGACAAGATAACTTCTTAGCTATTGTATGTTTAATCTACTGTGATATGCTATTGACTTAAACACAAGTATTTGGAGCATTTCACAATAGTATTTGAAAAATCCACATTAGAGCAAACAGGGAACATGTGAGCAGGAGTAACCTTAACAACTTTTGCACATCAAAATTTGGCATTTCTCCTTAAAAGGAAAGGAGTTTGAAGGGATTATGTTCATATTTTCTTCCAAGCTGTACTTTTTGACTGAGTTGCCAGGAATCAGAATTTCAGATCTTTTTAATTTTTTCTCTCTGGAAAAAAAAAAAAGATTGACATTTCATATGTAACATTAATTGTAATGTATACAGAATGATTGGAATGATTGATGTCTTACTTTCAAAGGCATCTTGGCTTTTCCCCAACATTTATGATTAGATTGTTACCTTGTCACAATACACTGTCACACTTTTACTCTCAAATCACTGTATTGTTTAAGTTAAAAATTACTTTTTGACACTTATATATTCAGATTTCTAATTTCTAAATTACTTAGGGTTTATTTTTGTACTCAGCAATGTTACTGTTCTTGAAATAGTGTGTCTGGTGCTATTTGTGTATAGATATCTGTATGAACACATGTACGTGTTCCTTTTGGCAGAGTCATTTTATAATTGCGGTTATAGAATCGCAGAATTTAACAACGGTTTTATTTTATTCATAATAGAATGGTGATGGAATGATAGACAAGGACAACCTACGGAAGTCCTGTTTTCAGCTTAATCTGAATCTAGATGATGAGCTCCTGGATTCCTTATTTGACTGTTGTGATTTGGATAAAGATGGTCTGATTAATTATCTCGAGTTTGCAAACTTTCTGAACTGGAAAGACAAAACAGCTGTTAAAGAGTTTGAAGAAAAAATAATTGCAAAAGGTAGATGCCTTAATACTGGGAACTTATGGGGATGATCTTCTTAGAACAGCTGTTGAAGGGACATGGTGTTGTAAACTAGATGCTCCTTTAGAAGGATAGGATTTAGAGAGTGCATTTACCTTGCTTACTACCAGCAGAGCCTCAGGTACAGATGCATTTCAGAACCCTGGAGTTCTTTGTTGCATGTTGAGATTGTCACTGGGAAGTTTCCTTAATACTGTAGATCAGGACAAAGTAAAACATCTCTTAGAATCATTAGCAGAAATGCAGATGAATTACATTACCTACTTAATAGTTCTTCAAGCAATGTTTTTTACCTCTTAGTCTATAATGTGTTGATAGTATATCCTGGCTGTACCATAACTCTTGTTTATAGGAAAAAAAATAGGTGCCTGTCTTGTTCCTGAAGACACACAGAGAAAAGATGAGCCACAGCGAAAGCAGGAAGATCTTATGTTAAAAGAACCAGAAAGCTCAGAAAAGACACCAAAACCACCTACAAAACTGACAGACCGTGTATTTGCAAGTTATCAAACAACGTCTTCTCAGTATAACGCTGTAGTAGGGGGTCTTCCACTGTCCTGTAAGTACAGTGGACTGTCCTTCTCATTTCTGGACATTCTTTAAGACAAAATCAGGAGCAAAGTTTAAAAGTATTATTATAGGTTCTACTAAGGTACAATAGTGAATTAATTTATCTAAACTAAGTTTGTTTAAGGTTGTGACTTGGAAGCTGGAATGGTTAATCCATTCAAAACATGAAAGTTAATCTAGATGTCTTTGAGAAATTATGCTAGTAATTCTAGGAGAACCATATCGTCTTGGAAACTTCAAATACTTTCAGCAGGAAATACTGGATAAGTAATAGAATATTACTGCAAGATTCCCTGTTTTCATGCTTCATGTTGTAGCTAAAGCCAGGCTTTCTAAAAATGTGAAAAAAGATGCAAGGAAGAAAATTACAGGACTTGTTATTGAACCTGTGTGAGATGAAGCATCACATTTCTTCTTAATTCATACAAAATGTTTTATCCTCCCTGGCACTATCTTTATGTACAGGCTTTTCCATGCTGCCTGTTGTTTGATTTCCACAGGTTATCCAATGTGTGGTATTCCAACTATTCGTTCAGATATTCCTGCTCCTCGAATTCGCCGCCTCAGTGACACAACTAATTATGGTGACCAGGGCAGTAGTTTTGCATTATTGTTCCCTTCTGTCTTCGGTCAAAAGGGAGTGCATGAAAAAGAGCTTTTAAAAAAGAGACCAAAGGCAGAGGTATAGTGAATTTCTTCAGCATATTCTTCCAAGATAATTGTTTTCTAGCCATGTGGGAGTGGAAGGTCATGTTATCAAATAAACAGGTTGTAAAATTCATTGCTGCTAGATTACCATCTTTCTTTACATCCATCTAACAATCTGAAAAATATGTACTCTTCACATTCTAAGTTATTCATAAAGATGGTAGATATTAATTTTATTGAGATCCAAAATATTCAGTTCAGGGTCTCAAGCAACATCGTTTAATGGCAAAGTTTGTCCTGCTTTAATTATGTTGTTGGATGGATGATCTCCAGAGATCTCTTCCAACCAAAGTTATTCTGTATTCCAAGAGATGTCTTGAAAAGCCCCAGAAGAAAATTTTTACAGGTGCATAAAACTAATTTCTATCACAGAGAGGTGTTCAGTGTAAAATTTTACCCAAAGTGTCTGTCCTCAAACAAACTTGGCAGGTTTTGCTAATGGCAAATTCGGGAAACCACTTGAATATACCCTTCAGGTGCTCTGCTGAATCACAGTCATAGGCTCGGTTCTGCAAAGGACTTGTATGGTGATAGAGGCATTGGGAGTCACACAGCAGTGCTGTGCTGTCTCATATTTCTGAAGAGGAAGATAGGACATGAGACTGTAAGGACTTTTCTTCTGATATCTCTGCAGGCTGCTACCTCTCTGTTTTCTCACAGACCAGTTGTTCTCTCACATAAATACTAAAACAAATTTGTTTCTTCTTCTTCAGTATTGTTTACTCTTTTGCTTTTACATTTGTTTGCAATTTATAATGAAAAAATATTAAGAGATAACTTCATTAGTTGAAGTACAATTTATAAGAAAATTGCAATGAAATGTGAAATTCCAATCTAAAATGAGAAAAAAAGCCTTGGCAACCTCTCCCTCTCTACTACTCATTATATTAAATATTCAGTCATGCTTGAAAGTGGATCTGGGACTTGAATACATATTTTACAGAAAAGAATGTTGCTAGTTAGTGGCTGGGCGTGAAAGGTGTGGTGTCACGTTTTACACCTATCCATAAAACACCTTGTCAAAATGTTGTGTACATGAACCATTTTATAATCTATCTTGGAAAGAGGAAATGAATGCATGCAGCATATAGCTAACAGTAAATAGAATTCATGCTTGATTGAGAAACCAATTACATCTTTCAAGGACTACATAGAGCTCTTCTTTGAAGCTATAACATATCCTGAGATGTCATACTCTACTGTAGACTACAGAATTCAGTGCAGAACCTCCTCTGAGTCCATTAAATCACCCTGTGTTCATGAAATGGACTGTTTTAGCACTTTATTATTATTATTTTGATATGTAAAATTAACGTTTTCAAAGTGTCATAGTTAATGAAGTTATTTTATGATCATATGATATTATTATTAGATGAAAGCCCAAAGTAATTTAATACTACCAGTTTTTGTATAGACCTATAGAAATGAATGTGAATTCTGGCTATAAAACTTTCCTGAGGTGACTCATCATGTTACAAAAGAACAAAATAGTTCTTGGGCTTGCTGGTTTTTTTCACTGGAATCCAGTCTGTTGAAGAGAATAGAAGTTATGTAATTGAGTAATAGTGTGTCATTTATATTCAGCATGGTCATTTTGATAATAGGTGAGGGTCAGTTTAACCCTCTCTGCCCCCATGACAGTCCATGGTTTGGTCAGAGATGATTTTATGGCGGTTGGTGAGTCAGGACAGAGCTGTTTTTTAATATGGTGAAGCCAAATTATGGGAGCATGTAGTCCTTTACTGTCTCTGCAGTGTTCCTGTGATGGAAAATTGCTTTTAGTTTAACTTTTAAATGTCACTAGCTCATTGAAGACATTGGATCAAATCTGATTTGTTTTATTCATGGGTAGTATTATTGATTTAACTGAAACGATACCTCTGCTTAAATAAACAAAATTCAGTCCCTGTTTTCCTCCTGAAATTTTGGCTGGCATAAACTCATAGATTTACTGACTAAGATGACGTTGAAGATTTGCTGTACTGGGGATCAGAGCCGTATTTATACAAAAGACAGCTTTAGAGAAAGATGATCAACAGGGTTGATTTGACTTCGCTATAGGTCTTACTTCATCAAAACATGCATAAAAAATAACACACATGCATACACACATTTATGATACAGTTGAAGAAGCCAAAAGTTTGCTAATACTAACAGAAGCACAAGTCGTGTCAATATTCTTCTAAAGTTACCTTCCTCTAATGAGTCAACAAGTCAGTGTAATGAGGCATGCAACAGGAAGCATTCAAGTGAGCAAATATAGAAACCGCCCTGTTTTGCTGAATTACTTTGGTGTAAAGTTATAGCAAGGCCCAAAGTTGGTGTGAACCATCTTATTTTAATCAATTCACCTGCTTATCTATACCAGCTGATGATCTTGTGAATAGTATTCTTGCTGTGAAATGCAAATGATATGTAATCTGACTTGTGTTGATAACTGCAGTGAATAAACAGAACTTGATTTTTTTTTTTTTTAAATATTTCCTTGAGTCTTCTGTGTGCGATGTTAAACTAAGTGCACCAACATTACTTTAATTACAGAAAATTTTGTGTAGTTTTCATGACAATAAGATTTGGATTTATTTGAATGGGAACTAATTTGGTTAAGGATGCAGAATGTGATCTGTAGTTTTTTTTTAAGAGTGGGAAAATATTCTTTGGCAAATAGAGATTACTAATATATGTAAAAGCAAGACTCAATATAGTTTAACAAAATGCTGACCAGCATTACATGAACTGTATTATTTTGTATTATTTTTGTAGATTGCACAAATTCTCCACAACATTGGCATGGACGTTTCTGGTGAAAAGTTAGAAGAAATATGGAAGCAAGTGTGTACGAAACACGAGATAAGAGAACTTTGTGATTGTGAAGAAAATATGTGGAATATACTGCACATAATAACATGAATCACACAAAAAAACCCATTGCTGATTCCAGTCTCTGGGCATTACATTTACTTAAATGGACATAATTCTGATGCTGAATACAATAAATATTTTCAATAATGTATGTTTATTGGACTGGAATTCTCTGTGTATTGTCTTTCCGAATCGTGGGTTCACAATGTATTTATGGATCATCACGTTAGTAGGAAGTGATATCTGTAGTAATAAAGGAGGATAGGGCATGTTTGTAAATTGAATATTTATGTTATATTCCAATTTGCACTTTTAAATTTCTTTTTTCTCTTATAAACAAGACACTTTCGAAATTACTAAAGATAAATGTTTCAGATATTCAAGACCTCTTAAAGATTATTATCATAGAATGACATTTTGCCTTTCTTTTACTATTCCACAATTCTTGTCAACAGAGATCTGGTTGTGGCAAAATCTTTGACATGTTTAAAAATTCATGTGAGAAAGTGCTTTATAGTCAAATAGTAAGGAAGCTACATAATCAAGGGTGTGGGATATAAAGTGTTGTCATGAAAGAGACTCCGTAAAAACCAGTGGGTTAAGAAGTGCAAAAATAAATGCCCAGTTGTGTGGCAGAGGCCTCATATCCTTTATGGAAGCTTATGGCTGTTAGTAGTAATCAGCTTTCACAAACAAGAAAAAAGAATGGATATTTAGAGGTGTATGTGCTAAAATCTGCAACCGTGAATTGGAATGTTCAGTCTTCACCTACAGTACTGAACTTGGTATAAAACAAATGGAAATTGTTCATTATTAACAGAGAAATGTTACTTCTAGACTTCCAAATTAATTTCTAAGAAAGATCCTTCCCAGTGTAATCTTATCATACAGGATTTCAGGAAGGATAGAACTTTGTCACCTATTGGTGCTTTAAATACCTCAGTAAGATTTGGAGAATGTTGCCAGCCAAGTTACTGAGTTCTACAATGAAAGTGAAGGTTCTGATACCTTAAATATTAGAAATGTACATGTAATGCCAGCTTAAAATTTCATTGTGACCTTTTCCTCACATGATTGTTAAGATTCCTTTTTTGCCAGTGTTCTAGGAGCTTGTCATTTACCAGCTTGTTATGTGAAATCTGCAAGCTAGACCCTTTTGTATTTTATTATTGTGACATTAATAGTAGCTGTCCTACATCAAATAGATAGAATTTGCTTTCTGGTATCTCCAGGGAGCAGGTGGTGGAAACGCTGCTTGATGAAGGCAGGTTCTTTTCTGCTGTGAATGAATGTTTTTCTGCCCTGCTGCAGCCTTGCCTTCCCATCCTTCTGGAACTCTCTGTGTGCAGTTGGAAGCATGCAGGAAGCAGACTGTGACTGTCCCAGGTGGACTCATGACAGAAAGATAAATGTATGGCTAATTTCAATTGAATTTATTATGTCAGGATTTTACTACCTCCAGTGAAATTCTCTAAAACTTCTCTTCTGCTCATATAATATGAGAGGGAAGAATTCTTTGCCTCTGTTGCAGCACACTTCCAAAAGCATTAGACAGAATTCCTTTAAAAAAAAAATATATATAGTTTCCTCCTTCAATAGAAAATTATATATGAAAGAACTAAGCTCACTTCAGGGAAAAAATAAATTAAAAAAAAAATTACCAGATTTGTATGTGTGAGGCCTCTTGTGTTTGTTCAGCAGCTTGAAATTCTGTGTAACCTGTTTTTTGAATCTAGTGCAGATACCCACTTGCATTTCTTTACTTTCAGTAGAATCTTTTCCTTTGTCGATGAAATGCTATTAACGTTGTTCTTGGGCAGTCTTCTAAATAATAAATAAATAAAGAAGACTGATAAATCAAGATTTAGGTTTTGCCAGTGTATTTCTAATCACAGAGTAAATATTTCCTTTCAAGTTTGGGTTTGAAATGAACTAACTTTCAGTCATTACCTCTCTGAAGCTTTAAAGGACTAATTATGGAGCAGAGCCTTAAATTCTGCTTGTAGGTGCTTGTTTTTCATCACAATATTCATAGGAGACCCCTGAAAGATTCAGTCACTGTGACAGAGACAGTTACTTCTCTGGAGTTTCCCAGTCCTTTTGTTTCCTTTGGTTAAATGCTTTGTACACACAGAGCCTTTTGTATTCCATTTATGTTTGACTTCCCAATGTGTGAATTCAATGACATGTTTATAGGATTTAGAGCTGCAAGTTGTGTCCTGTGATTTTTATGGTTCCTTCAAGATATTTCAATTGACAGAAAAGGTTTGCTTTCTTCTATATTGCAGCGCAATTCTAGGTATGGAGTTGATTGAAACAGTACAGCACGTACTACCTTACATTAACCTGTGGGCTGTATCCAAGGCAAAGTTTTCCAGCAAGAGTTGGGAAAACAACCTTCACTATGACTCAAAGTCATGTGCTCTAAGAGCAAATGTACAAATTTAGCGCTTGAGAGAATTTATTCTGTTAACAGTTATAGTAAAAAATCACAGCGATTGTAAATATGTTGACTGAGACATTGTGGACAAAACTAGTAGACAGCAAATTGTAACAAAGGTAAAAATTTTATTAAAAATCAGTGAGTTCTAGACATTTTGGGTCAAATTTTCTTTATGGAATTTTTATAAAAATAGACACTGGATAAAAGACACAGCACATTCAGATACTTGTGCACTATTTCTCCCTAATCTCTGTTTCACTGCGATGATTATTCCAAAGAATAATGTACTTAATAATGATGCATTTTTATTTGGTTCTATCAAATGGACAAAGTTCATTTTAGAGCAGAGGTATTGGTTTCCGGGGACAGAGCAGGGAGATCTTCCTATCTACACAGGTGGAGGCCAGTGTTTGCACCTCCCCAAAAGCCATGATGAGGAAACTGACTTTCAATACCTGAAAACACCTGTAAAATATAAGGTTGAAGGTTTGAATGTGCAAAATTACTTTTCATTCATTCTGTATTTCTGGCTCTTAATCTTTAGAATATGACTGTTAGCACCTATTATCATACATTAGAATGTGAATATGAGCATACAGCTAATATGACTTATTTGGCAGTGACTTTTGCTAAGTAAAGCATATGTTGGACTCGATTATTCTGTTATTATTACTATTCTCTAATGGAAAAATTCATCTGTGCAATGATTTGTGTTTGACATGCTGGAAGATTCAGCCCACTGTCTTCCATAGAAGTGTGTGTACAAATAAACAAAGACCTCACCTTGATATTATTGCTAGATTACTTTAATATATTTGTCCTAAAAAGGTGTGGCTTTTTTTTTTTTTCTGAATCAAGAATTACTGGTTTTCAGTGGTCTACCTTATCAAGTAAATTTCTTGGTCCTGGAACTCATTCCTCGAAGTGAATGGCCACTTTTGTTTGTTTGGTTGGTTTGGTTTTTAAACAGCTGTATATAATTATTTGGGTGCTAAATAGAATTCTAATAACCTTTTATGCCAAGAAGAGTGTGTCAAATGGATGTTTAAGCAGAAAAGGAGGTACTGTGGAAAAGTTTCCAGAAAGATGACTTAAGTCTTCGTTTTGCCAAACAGCTGGTAGGCTGTTTTTGGAATGACAAATACAGCCTAATTAGCTGATGTTTGCCATTAGAATGTATTTCATTGGACACTAGTTATTTACATTCGACAGTCTATCACGGGCACCATCTGCCCGCGTGGCTTCAGCCGGCATGGCTTCACTTTGTGTCCAGAGTGCTTTTCTAGCAGATGGGTTCAGGTTTAGGCATGCCAGAGAAACACTAAGTGCTGAATGGTCAAGTGTTCCAATTGGATCTATGTTTCTTTACTACTCTTCAATACTGTATTAATTTTGAAGATGCCAACATGGATTATGCAAATCTGTAGGAAAGATTTTGGCGTCTTTGACCAGGATTATTCTGCAACGGAAAAGGTAGCTAGAGCAGTCATCGCTGTGCTCTGACTTGCCAAGACAGACGCTTGCTGATTTCTGCCAGATGTGTGCAGCCTCTCTGAGGTCTGGAGTAGGTAGAGAACATGTGCATCCTGGGTCCACATTCCTTCCAAGTGTGGAAATTTCTATTTCTGGGGACACAGGTATGTGCAGCTGTGTTCTGAGATTATAGCCTAAGAGATAACATGTAAAATTCTGTAATACCTAAAGAGTAAATATTTGATGTATTCTGCATGTTTCAAAGGTCACTCATTCCAGTGCCTGCATATAGATGAAAATGGCAATATCAAGACCTAATCTGAAAAAAATAGAGAGGTCCAGAATACCACTGAGAGGTTTTATTCATGTGGCTTTTTTGAAGACTCTCTTCCTCTAGTAATCATATGGTCTGTATCTTAAAAAAAATAATAATACTGTGTGTGGTGTATATTCACTAGATAACGTTCTACCTCGCAGTCAGATCAAAAGGAGACGGAGTATCTTAAGAATGCATGCTTCTAGAAATAGGTTTTCTGTAAGCCTTGAAATTTTTTGCAGATTCTAGAAACTGTCCAGTATTTCTTTGAATTTGGGGTGGATCAAAGGCCTGAAATAAAAGCAGAAGCATTTTCAAATGGTACCAGTTAAGAACGGGATGATTTTTTTTCCCCCAGTTGTTTTCAACAGATTATAAAGACAGACATACACAATCCTCTATGACTGCTTTACTAAAAGTGTGTTCCCCAAGGAAGTGACAAGGCTGAATGCATAAAAAAGTTTAGGGCTTTTTGCTTGTGAGCAGTGAATATAACATAAGAATGTAAAGAGTATCTATATAGGGCAGCCCAAAGGTTCTATCTAGCCCAGCATGCCATCTGACAGTGGTCAAAAACATGTTTACGGAGAAGTAGCCAATCAGGGCAAAAGTTCTGATGTTTCTTCGAGGCAATCTTCCAGTGTTTCAACCACTTGAACTTGAAGTGGTTGACAAGCAGGAAGGACCTTTCTGAAAAGCATGTAGTTTCCTTGCATTCAGTGGTCTTAAACACGTTTCTCTTCAGGAACTTTCCCAGTGTGCCCTTGAAACTTTGTGATACTCTAGCCTCTGCAACATCTTTTGGCAAGGAGTTGCAGAGCTTAAGTGATACATGGAACAGAAAAATAACTTCCTTTCTTCATTTAAACCTTCCTTCTGAGGGCTTAATATGATGTAAGACAATCAATTTAAAGAAACAACAAAAAATCAATTTTTGAACACGGTCAGTGGTACAGACATTCCTTCCTTAGACCCAGCCAGAGACTGCTTGCTTAGCTATTGCCTGCGTAGGAATTATTCCAGCGTGTTCTTTTGGCATGTTACTTTTCTCTGAGGTTTTTCTGATCCTGCAGCACATTTTCTGAGATACAGTGAACATGGATTTAAAAGTGGCAGACAGGAGCTTTCTCTGCTCTATCAGTTTATTTCCCTCAATAGCAGTATTAAGGAATGACTGCTGCATTTCAAATGTAGAGTCAGGGGTAGTTTCAAAAGTGTTCAAAACTATACAATTATGTTACGCTGAGTCAGAAAGGCGCTGCTGAGTGCAGCAACCATGGAATACATTGTATGCTTCATGCAAACCCAGTCCCCCATGACCTGCTTTGCTTTTATAAATACACTGAGTCAAGTGGATTTGATTCCAGTTTGCATGTTCCTGTGAGAACAGAATTTGGTTGTTTGGTACAGTTTATACAACTGGACAGTCTATGTGTTTTCTTTCATAAAATGCTTTGGAGGTGTTGGATGGATGATGAAGCCTAAGATTAAACTGCTTTTGCTTTAATAAACACTCTGATGACACCATAGTAGATGTAGCAAGGTAAATTGTTAAGCTGATAGTGAGAGATATTTATTATCCTGAGATCTAATCCTTCCTTTGCATAAATTCAACAAAGGGCTCTAGCTACTCCTTACATCTGTAATAGGCCAAGATTAGTGCACAAGCTCATGCTAACCCTGTGAAAATAAAGACCAAATTGAGTCTGTTAGTTTTCTTAAATGCCAGGTCTCTTGACCTAGTGCCAAAGCTAATGCTGTCTGCCATTGTTGTTTTTCTGTTGTTTGGACACTGTGGGAATGTAGACTAATACTACCTCTGTATTTGTTGGTTGTCTTATTTTAGTGGATTTGTATAGGTAACAAAACATCACTTGTACAATGATTCACTCAAAGTATAGTCCTACTAAAAGCCAAATGTGAGTGAATTCCATACTTCTGATCTCTCAATAAGAATCTATTTTAAAGTCCTTATTTACACCATCTTTACAATGGAAAGCAGTACAAAAAAATCTGAGGAAAAAAACCAAGCTGGTGATCAATTACCTCATTTGAACTGGGTTAGATTACAGTTAAAATAGTAACATGATGCATGGAGTTGTAGAGTTGGTTTTCTTTTCTTTTCTTTTTTTTTTTTTTCAAGTCTGCTTTTGTCCTTATTCTACGGACAGGGAAACAAAGACTCATTTTACCATTTTATTTTGGACAAATGTTAAATGCATTTGCAGCTGTGCAGCCATCTACTGAAAACAGTAGGCAACTCTCTCTATGTACATGCAGGCACATAATTGTCTGTCTTGGACCTGGTTTTCTCTTCTAATCTAATCACACAGGTGGTTATGTGAGCCAGTCAACCCTTGTTAAACCACCAGTAAACGCTTATTAAATCATCATCAATATTTAATACATCCTTGCTTAAGAGAGTACACAGTTCACCTCTCAGGTTGCTTTTACATGAAATCTAATGCTAGTAACAGAGGGATAAGATTGGGACCAACAGCTTAGGTATCCTGACAAGTATTTATCACTTGAATAATAGCTGTTGTTTCTTCAAAAATCGTTTGGTTGGGTTGGTTTTGTTGTTGTTTTCCTATTTTTTATTGCTGGAAACAATAGCAGTAGCCTGAATATGTTGTCACAGAAAATGCTAGTACTTTGTTACTGACTCATTTTTTGCATCATTTCCCACCATTTATTGTGTTTGTCAGCTTTTCTGTTCAGACAATTTAGTTAGGGCCAGTCAGATTGACGTAGTAGGAACACACAGCCTAACAGTGTTTGCAGGTGGTCAGAGATGTGCTAACAATGTTCCAGTGTCATGATTATTTGTCTTACTATTTGAGAACAAAAAGGACTGAGAGATTATTGAATAAAATTCTGTATAACAAACATTTGTTCATAAAAGTAGGCATGGTTCAGATGAGTGATAATTGTTTCCCTTTCCACTGCTTCTTCACTAAAGAATTAGGGAAGCAGAGTGCTATCCTGGAAAGAGCTTTGCATAAATTGAAGATTTTTTGGTTCTGGGGCTTGAAAGATGTCAAATGTCATGTCAAATTGTCCCTCTGGTTAACAAGTAACACAATTGGTGGGGAAAAGGACTCTGTTTGGAATAAAAGGAAAAGAAACCAATGTTTTGTATGCTGTTACACAGTTTCTGTGAATTATTTCCTTTTAAAGTGCAGAAACAAAACAAAAAAAAAAGGAGCTAGGGAAACAGTGTCCCATTTTTTTCTTTATTCTACTGAAGAAAGTAGAACAAACACAATAAGAAAAAAAAAATTGGAGAAAGCGGGGAAATTAGAAATGAGTAATGTAGGAAACGACACAATTTTTCTTTTTGAAGAGAAGGAAAACTTGCTTCAAAAGGACTTTGTTTTCCTTTGATAAGAAGAACAAAAGTTCAAAGAGACTTTTCAGTCAACTCTATCCATTTCTGCCAAACAGGCTACCTGGAAGAAAGCTGGGATTCCCTAAAGGGAAATGACTAAAAGGACATTGACCCTTTCTTGACATGTAGCAAAGTGTTTGGAAGAAAAATGTATTGTACTGGTCTACAGAGTGGAAGTTATTCTGCACTATTAAAAGATGCTTTGAAACATTGGGAGGAAAGTTGTGTATTGGATTGTACGACAGCAGTGCGCCAGTACAGTGTGTCCCTGGTTCCCCAGACTGTGAAATATGCAGCACCTTTTATGGAAAGACTCTTATCCAGGGTGGTTATTCCATATATTCCATATATTATATTTTTTTCATATCTAGCTAACCTTCTTAGGGCTGTAAGTTCAATTATAAGTTCCTGTAGTGAAACAGCAGAGTTTAGAAGTGCCTAGAGGCTATGAATGGGTTACTGCATGTAGAACAGTGAAATAAGTTTAACTGATAACCTCAGCTACTCAGCAACTCTTAAACTGAAAAAGTCCAGATTTTCTGCATAGTCCTTTTCAAATAGAAAGTGTTCATTTCTAACACAGAAGGTACAGGAGACATTCTGACATTGTTCTGTTATCCCAAGAAGTGTGGGAGGAAACATTCCCTGTTAAGTAAATTATTATTTTATGGAGAAAGATGAAGGAAATGAGAGAAGGAGCAAAACGAGTAGGGGCAAAGAAATTTCTTCAGAATGTGTTTTCTTTACCCCCCTTGTTAGACCACAAAAGAATATTCCATAGAGGGGGATTCTTTCTGTTAGTCTCTTTATAAGTTAAAAAAGGCAAGTAAAAGCAATAAAGTGATGACTTTCTCCTTATTCCGTCATTACTCTTATGTTGAAGAAACTCTGACAGGACGCACAATATGTCTTATATGTATCACTCACTCTAAACTAAAACAATTTATACTGCTGATTCTTTATTTTGAATGACTAGAGAAATATAATAATAAATCACTGTTCTTCCCTAATTGTTAATCATGCAATAGAAATACACTATTTTATTATTCTTTTTAATTTCCTTGGAAACTGTAAAAATATCAATAAATAACTTTATTGAATGACTGCTGGTAGGGTGGTGTAGAAAATAAGCTTGTCTAAATATTTTGTAGTGTTTCATACAAGTGGGAGGATATGTTGTATTGCTTCAAATCCATTTTCCTGTCAGAATTGAGAGCTGCAAACCACTTTGCATTTCTGACAACCAATCCGTTTGTTTGAACTTCTAGATGTCATTCACAACCTTAATTCTAGGACTGAAAGTTAATAATGGTATTCTGGAATTGTGAGTCATGATAAAACCATGTAAAGTGGTTTTATCTGGCATTTAATATTATATTGCATTTTAAATATAAATATGGTAATTGAGATATATATTTCTGAAATAGGATTGTTGGTGTTACTAAGCACAAAATCTCTGCATCTTTCTACTTAACTGCAGGCAATCTATTGAAGAACCAGCTTTCCTTAAGTTTCTTCCCCTTAAACAGAAGGAAAGATGCACACTTACGTGGCAGTTCAGATTCTCAAATATTTTTCTCGCTATTCAAAGATTAAGGGAGGATTTAGAACCTCTTTATGTTAGGCACATGAGGTGAGTTTTTGGGTCTGGTCAGCCTGGAGAAGGGAAGGCTCCAGGGAGACCTCAGAGCAGCCTTCCACTACTTAAAGGGGACCTACAAGAGAGCGGGAGAGGGCCTTTTTCAACTGGATATAATGAAAGGACAAGGGGTAACAGCTTTAGACTGAAAGAGAGCATGTTTAGATTAGATATGGTGAAGAAATTCTTTACTGTGAGAGTGGTGAGGCACTGTGGCAGGTCGCCCAGAGAAGGGGTGGATGCCCCATCTCCAGAAGTGTTCAAGGCCAGACTGGATGGGGTTTTGAGCAACCTGGTCTAGTGGAAGGTGTTCATGACCATGTCCATGCTCATGGCAGGCAGGTTGGAACTAGATGATCTTCAAGATCCCTTCCAACAAAAAACATTCTATATTTCTATGATGTTTCCAGACTCAGCACTTCATTTTACCTTCCTCAGTCCCTAGGCTTCATTTGTACCTTTCACATCTATGTACATTATATTACCATGGGGAAGAGAATACTTTTCCTTAAAATTAATTTATTGTGAGTTTGATTTGCTACATTATTTTTTTAAAACCGAAGACCTTGTTTTGTACCACAGTTTTGGTTCAGCATTTGCTCTTAATGACTCATGCGATTGAAAGCTATTTGTTTATTTATTAGGCGGCAGTCAAAAGACCGGGAAGAAACCCTTGTCGGTGAGGTAACATTTAGAACTTTAAATTCAGTCGTGCACTGGCAGCGCGGGCGGCAAGAAGCCGACGGCAGGGGCCGCTCTAGGATTTCCAGAGCCGCGGTCGAGGGGTGCCGCTCCTGCCGGGCGCCGTACCTGTTATCCGAGAGATTGGATTGCTTAACGCTGTGCTTTCCAAAGCCAAAACGTCAGCTGATGCTTTCCACTTCTGTCGATGCCTCTTTCTCTGCTTGAATTCTAAGCCGGGGCGGGGGAGGACGACAACGCACACACATTATTTTGGGGATGTCTAATATTGTGTGTTCACTCTGGTGCGTCTACCCTTCTCTGAGAGAAATGTAATTCAGTCCTTCTGGACTATTGTGATATGTAAATACCTTATCATATTTTCTCCCCTGCTATACATCTGTGTCATTAGTTTGTATTACTGGATTTCAACATGCAGGTTTAAGCAGGTACAAGATTTTCAGTCAAGATCGACAAGTATTAAACCAACACATCAATGCTCAGAATATTTTTGTCTGTTAGGGTTGGCATAACTGCTGTCTACAGCAGACATTTTCATAGCTCAAAGATCTTCAAGAAATGTCACATTTTGTCATTGATGCAAACAATATTGTAAGTTATATAGAACCACTAGATATATACTTTAATATCTATACAATATATTTTATATAAAGAGTTATTATCCCTTTAATTGTAAATTTTTGGTTTGACATGTGTAGCAGCCATGGTGAATGACAATTAAAATAGGAAAAAAATTTAAATCCTAACAATCTTCCCCAAAAGCCACTGCATATTTTATGGTAGGATTGCAATAACAATTTACAATAACCTAATAGGTATGCAAAAAGATTCATTAGTGAGTGTATGCATTAGAGAAATATTTTTGTCTTCAATGTTAATATACAGGTTTTGATCAAACAAAAGATAAAAAAAAATGTGCTTTTTTTCCCCTTTTGTTGTTGTTCTTATTTGTTAAGCAATGATAAAATACTTTTGGTCTAAAAGGATGGAAAAATTACTTTAAAAAGACTTAAATGGCTATTCATATTTTATTACTGATGTCACTGCAAGCAAACATGTTTTGAATTAAGCATTTGGCTGTGTAATGCTTAAGTATAGTGTTTTCTGTAGTGAATTACTCCATTGCTCAAACATTGGCAATGCGTTTTCTATTTGATTCTCACATCCTCCCAATGTTAAACTTATTTCATTTGAAAATATACTCCAATTCACCCAGTAACAGATTCACTCTAAATACCTGACCCAAGGAACTGTTGCAAAGCAGGGGAACAGAGCTGAGGAAAGCCACATTTCCAGCTCTTGAGACTGAACTATATTAAAACCTATCAGTCTTTCTCTGAGGAAAGCAAAATGAAACCAAAACAAATTGAGCCAAAAATCAATGAAATTGTTCCTGTATTAAGAAAAACCTGAGAGTATATAATTTTTTTTCTTTTAAATCCTCATCTCACACACTTCTTTTTCAAATAAAGACCAAGACTCTAAGACAAAAAATGTCTTTCTGTAAGGCCATAGAGATGGGGGAAGGAAAACAACCTGAGTTTAATAGAACTTTAAAAAAATTATTTTTAACTACTGGAGAATTAACCTGCTTTCACTTTGTTTTCCAGGACCACTTGAATTACTTTTAAGTGGTCTGGTATTTCAAAGGATAGGCTATCAGCATTTTCTAAAAGTAAAGGCCATTAAAGTTTACTCACAGAGTTACTAGAAATATGGCCACTCACAGGCAGGAGACATTACAAGTAAGCAGTATGTCTTTATATCACTTTATCCATAATCTTCTATGTGATTCATGCTCTAACTTTGCTACAGGGATCCTGAATTTAACTTCTGCTTTTAAATAAGTGAATTAGTTATGACACTTTTGTCCAATAACAGAGAAATTGAGCCAGCACCTCAATTCTTGCATGTTATAACACATGCAATAACACTTGCATGTTATTTTTTCTGATTAATATAGGGGAAAATCAAGTCCTAGTCCTGATGTTGTCAGGTTGCCTGACATTTTAATTTTCTTAACATTTTCTTAAAGGTTGGTAAAAATTCAAAAATTTCAGCTGAAAGAGCAAATACAACTGTAAGAGCATTTTGAGTCAGTTTGAATCTACCCTTAGGGTTGAATAAGAATCACGGTTTGCTGGCAAAAGCATATCCTCTCCAGTGCCATCCCACAGCAAAACATTGCAGCCCTTGCAAAGAAGTCTCCATGTTACCAGGAGCTCTTGCCACTGGCAGTGCTGCAGAAAGTGATGATAGTGACATAGAAGTTGCTGACAGGCTGACACTGCCTATTAGTCTGTGGACAAACGGTTCATGGTCAGACCATCGCGCAAGTCACTTGAGCCGTGTTCCGTCCTTTGTTCAACGTGTGGGCTTGTATGTGGAAGTGAAGTTATTTAGTTAGGGGCTATTTACCTACCTGCTCTTTGCTTAGGGTTGTGGAAAATTATTTTAGCTGCTTTCCTAAGTATAACTTATTAGGTGAAGTGGAAATTATTTTCTTGGAACTAGCAAAATGATGCCTTTCACTAATTTTGGCTGTTGAGTATTCGCTGCCAAGGCTTTCATCTCAGCCTGTGATCTTAGAACTGCATTTAATTAATGCTGAATTTTAGTTCTTCCCTTTTTCTGTAAACTCTTAATTCCTGACATCTCTTTACAAGTCTTCCCTCTCAAATATTCTTGTACTTTCACTTTGACTTCTCTCCTGAAACCACAAACTTACTGTCTTACTAAAGACTTTTCTTCCTCTTTTCTTGAGTCTATCTTGCATCAGAGTCCTTTATATCATCCTCTGAAAGTATCCTAAAGCCTCTCTTCCTCTACTTGCTGTGGCCTTTGGACAAAACACAATGAAGAAATTGAATAAAATATGTTGAAATTTTGTGCTTAAACAGGTTATTGAAATATAATGAAGTAATTAAGTAGTTCAGCTCATGCTTGTGTAGAGACTGCTGGAGTGACTGATGATTCTCCATCTTGGGGGTGGTCAAACTATACAACATATGAGATCTTCACTGATCTTACTTTGTGAAGGATGTGTCTGCTTTGTCCAATACTTGGATGTATATTTTGTTATTTTGTATGTGATTTGACAGACAATAAAAAGTGAATAAACCAGACATCTGTGCCCCAAAACAATGGGAATAAAATGATTATTTTTCAAAATGATTTGTGGTTAATTTCCCCAAAGAAAAAAACATAAAGAAAACCTCAGAAACCCCGTGAAAACTGCTGGATTTTTTTGGTTATTTGTTTCACCTCCATTGAAATGCTTTCAAGCAACATCTGTTGTTGAGATGTCACTTCCTCTAGGTTTTGACTACCCAGACACAGCAAGGAGCATCAACAGATGCAGTGGACTAAGACTAGTATTAATTCGCAGGTGTAAATGTTGTTCATTAGAAAAACTTAAGAAGCTATATTCTCTTTAATTTCTTTAATACTCATTTTTTTTTACACATGTATGCTATGGTGATTCTTTGCTTGCTATTTTCCAAACAACTTTTTCTAATTTTTTTTTAGAAATCCATATTTTAGTTGTATCTCTTCCTCATTCATCTTCAGGGAAATGGAGACCAAGAATGGGCAGCATTGGGCCAGCTTTGCTGGATGAGAACTCTAGAACGAAAGTAAAGCCGCTTGTTTAGCATATTTTGGCAGTTTGTCCCTTTTAAACATGGCCTAGTCTTTTTGTAAAACTATCAGCCTGATTAATAGAAATTATCACATGCTCTGCTGTTTTACGTTGATCTTACTAGACTCCTCGCTAAACCCCCATATTTCCCTGCAATCTGTTTTATTATTTTTGCCAGGTATGTATGCTTTAATTTCACTGAGATGGTGTTTTAGAGTTTGAATAGTCTACCCTAAGCCTGGGAAGAGTCACAGCTGCTTGTATGAACTGTAAACAACACTCAGATGAGAAGATGAAAACAAGAAAAAAAGATTCACTCCCTCTACACCCTCCTCATTTCTCCTCAGTTAGGTTGGGATTTTACTCAGGTGTTGTTGCTTATATCTCCTGGTATTGTTTGTGCCAAAAAAGGCGGAGAACTTTTGATCTCTGTGATAGGGCAGAACTAGGCTTCTTCTTTCCCTTGCTTTGTTGATTTTGCCTTTTTTGTGGTAGGATTCCAGCTAATGCTGCAATGTTTCATGCTGAGATGGAATGAAAAGAGGTATGTGATGATCTCTTTATTATTGTTAATTCTTGTGGTATCTGTGTGGTTTGGTTGCTTTTGTTAAAACTACTTTCAGAGAGATAAATGAAAATTTTACTTCTAACTTTTTTTTCTTTAAACAAAAGCCTTTCTAGTTCTTATGGCTTTAAAGAAATATTTGAAAGGGTCAGTATAATATGCTATATAGATAGTATATTTCCTAGGACTAATTAATGATGTTTTTATAACATATGCCATGAAATTTTTCAAATTCCCACGTAGAATCACAGAATATTTTGAGTTGGAAGGGACCCACAACTGGGCAAATAACCTGGGATATACAAGTGGGGTAAAGGCCTTCAGGTTCAAGTATGTGTGTTTCTTTGTTTTCTGTTTCCCACTGGGACCCATGAAGTTGCCTTAACAAATACTAAAACAGAATTTACCAAAACTTATTTCTGTCTATTCTCCTCAGAAAATGTGTTTGTTTACTGTCAATGTTTCTGAAACTCCCAGCCAGCTCTTCTCTTCAACCTCACACCCTCAGTGGCACTACAAAATGTTGCCAATCTGGATTTCATGGAGTCTTTTCTTTATATTTTCATGAATGTGAATTGCTATATGATGTTCAGAACCAGGCAAAGAACAACCATCTCATCCAAAACAGTTACTACATACGTATCTCAAAGGTTATATGAATTTCCAGTATGCTTTAATTACCTGCGTGGATATTCCTACTGTATGTACCTGAAAGGTATCTGTTTTCAGTTCAAAGGGAAGCAAGATACCTTTCCAGGTGGTATTGAGCACTAGGAGTGACTTGCCAGTGAAGTGCAGTACAGGTAACGCGGTGTAATTTCGACATCCCCCTGCAATGGATATCCTGTTTAGGAAAGACTGGTGTAGGTTGGTGGAAGGCAGAGACAAATAACATATTAGAAGTTTTCGGCCCTGTCCTTTCTGATATGCAAAAACAGTGCTGATGGTCATCTATCAGAGACCTACCTCAGGTGTGTGAGAACTGCTGGGTTACAAATCCTTTGCACTTCAGTGCTGCCCAGGTCAAGAATTTGGTCCCGCCTGCAGTGATGCTGATTATAAACAGGTTGTAAACTACCTTAAGCTAAAGGATTTAAGGAAGTTGCCAAAAAGATGAAAGCAAGGCTAATCTTTAAATCTAACTGAAACCAAAAGCATGATAAGATGTGGTGCAAATACTGATTGTGGCTTGATTTGGTGCAAAACCAGACAGTACTGCTGTCCTCAGTGGATGAGCAATTCAGCTGTACAGAACGATGGCTGTTTATGAGTTTCAGTGCTATCCTTGGAGATGGAGAATGCATGACAACTCATTATTTAGTAGCTATGAACTCAGTGTCTGGTCCCTATATGTTTAGGAGATTTGAGCACTGGTTATTCAGCGTAAAAAAAAGGGACTAAAATTCTTGAACTGAATGACCACATTGGCTTTTTATAAACTGCTGAAAACATTCATATCGGGAAAACAGTGAATCTGTTATGAATAAATGTACAAGGAAGAGAAGGTGCTCAGACTTTTTTTAGCTAGTAATGATGAGAAATCAGTAAACATATGAATAAGGTGAATGCAGAGCATTCTGTAGATGAGGTTGCAGAAATCCAGCTGCACTGTTCCTTAATTATTTTAATTTTGTCCTGTAAAAATTTCTCACCAAGGATAAATGTCTTGCCTAATGCCACTAACTGCCTTATGTTTTAAATCAACATGTATGGAATATTTTTCCATCTCTCAATCTAAAGGAAAAAAATAGTATTAAGATTGACCTCTAAATAAAAAACCTATAGAGGATTTATTTTTTGTGCCTCCTTCCCCTAAAGGATGGGGGGAGGAAAGACTGTAATTGGTTCTCAATTTCAGACCGTGACTGAAATGTTATACCTGTTTTTATAACAAGCTTTCTAAAATGATCTACTGTAGCTACACATTTTGTTTTTAGTTTTTTTCACTCAGAAGAAAAAGATTTTTATGCTATTACTATGTTTAGTTTTGTTTTTTTTTTTTCCTAATGCTTCAGAGGATGTGGTGTCATACTGCAATAAAACTTGTGATTTGACAGTTCTTCCTTTGTCTGCCACGAGGCAGAGGAGAATAGAATGAAAGTACTTACTCCACTTTCATTGCACATAGGTGCACAGGAAAGACAGGCAGGCATCGCTTCATGCAAAGCAATCTGCTCTAAGGGCAAGGCTACTGCACCTTGCTCATCAAGGAATATTCTCTGTATCCTCCCTTCAGGTTCTACAGTTGTTAGTTCTGCACAATAGCTCCTAAACCTCTGGACTGTGTCTTTGTACTCAATTCAGTGCCTAGGAGCTGACTCCTATGTTTCAAAAACATTTCCTGCATGAAGATGCTGTGAAGAGAACATCGTGACTACATTATTTTTCTCTACCACTTAGCTGTGCTAAGAGACTTATGTCTCTTAGAAGATTACCTCTGATAAGACTAACCAAAGTTTACTGAATAAAAAGATAGCAAAAATAGAAGAGGATATACGTATGGGAAGCAGTGTTGTTGATTAATGCACTGCTTAAACAGAACTGTGAGGTGGGCTTTTTCTCATTACATATGTCTTGGATATTTCAATGGTCACTAAAATACTAACTGGACTTTCAACATGCCTTGAGGTATTTATCCTGTGCTTGTAGTCTGGAGTCAGAGGTGCTGTCTCCTAAATCTTCCTAGACCTTCATTCCCCTAGGGACCCATGTAAAGTCACATTGAATAATGGATGATAATCTGGGGAGTTCATTCTGGGATCTTCTGAACTACAGCTCAGAGTCCAAGTTGCTAAGTTGTTCATCTTTCTGTAGTAAAAGAGGAATACTGACAATATAAGTCCTAAAACCAAGGTCAGTGTTTTAAAAACCGTACTCAAAAAACAAAATCTGCCTGTTATTTCAAAGGTAGAAATAGCCCTACAGACGTTACCAGCACTTTAACAGCAATTAAAACACTACTGTAAAAATACTGAAAAAACATTCATGTTCCATACTGCATCATGTTGCTTTCTGAGAATTATATACCTTGAATAAAATTATGAATTTTGTGTGGGGTTTTCAGAATAGTCAGGTAGTTGGTCACCTTCAAGGAACTGAAAATGCTCCTTTTCTGAATTTTTCTTCCTTCGTGTAAAAATTGGTGCAGTAAAAGGATGATCTGGTGCAAGTTACAAAATTGCTTCTGTGTTTTGAAGCTGCTAACAAAGACAAGAGCAACTTCGATCTACTACCATTGAGGAAATGAGGAGAAATTAATAATCATCGCTTGTGTCCCCTGACAAGTTCAGAAATCAGTAGAATATTACTTTGATCAACATTTAAGCCACTAAATTATCCTTATGATTCATGCACCATGGTATATAATTTGAAGTACAAGAATATGTAAGCCAAAACCTTTTTAAATCTTCACTTTTGGAGACAGGAAAGGGAAACAAATAATGTGCAGCAGTGTTAAAGGGATTTTGAGTAGCATTTTGCATTTTTTTCTAATATCTGCTTTGCTTAGACACTTCCACAGACAAATTTAAATGCTTTAAACAAATATTAGAAAGGTTGTCTGCTTCAAAAGAATTTTTTTTTTTACTTGCAGGGCACACAAATTGCTTTAGGAACTTTACAGAGAACTATTGAAAGAGGGAGCTTCCTTGAAGAGCTTGCAGCACATTGCAGGAAGTAAGTGATGGCCATGGTCTGCCAGTTATGCCTTTTCTTGTCAGTGATGTGGATGTTTCTGAAAAGTCTTGTGTTGTGTTCAGCATCCTTGGGACAGAACTAGGCTTGGAATCATTTAGGCTGGAAAAGACCTCTAAGATCATCAGATCCCATTGGAAAACTAACACTACCAAGTCTTCTGCTCATCCAAGAGAATACAAACAGTAGAAATCACAAAAGACTAGAGTGAGACTGTGATGGTATGTCTCTAGATTATATTAGTTTTTATCTTTCATTTAATAGTGTTATCTGTTACTGAGGAATAACTTTTACAAGGAGAAACAAATGTAGTCTTTGCCAGGGCTTTCAGCAGCCTGACACAAATTTTGTAAAAAAAAAAAAGAATGCAGCTAAAACTAAAATTGTGTGCAAGCAATTCACATGTGTTAGTGATGCTCTTTTCTAAGGCAGAAGAATGATGTTTGGGATTTTAATACACAGTTCACCTGTTAATATGGTGTTCTGCATACAAAATGAGATCTCTGATAGCACTACACAATCTCTTACTGGTATTGAATGATTTGAGTAAGAAAAGGAAACAAAATTTCTACCCTTGTAAGTACCTCTTCTCTGTGAGTATATCAGCAATAAGTCTTTGAGTAAGGCCTTGAATAATTCCAGTTGCTTTTTTGGGGTTTTGGTGTGCTGCCAATGTATTTCTTCATGCAATAGGTTTTGCTTCCTTGAACAGCCCCTTGCTAAATTAAAAGAATGCACATTTGTTTGTAATTGCTCTTTTTAATGAGGAAGCAGATACAAAATGAGTTCAACATACTCTTCTCCACCCTAACTAAGGTTTATACAAGTAGCTTGTTAAGTGTTAATGGAGTTTTTTGGGTTCTTGTGGCGTTTTAACTTTCCTTTTTAAATTGCTTAAGCCAATATAGGACCAAAAAAAACCCCACAAACCCCAACCCAGACTCTTTCATAGTATTTTGATGCTGCATTAAAGTCAAAATAGACTTCAAATTTTCTAAGAGAAAAAAAGAAAAGTTTCACTGACAACGTTTCCTGTAAAACAAACCTAAAAGAACAAAACAGGTAACAACTTACAGAACAATTTCCAGGGAGCAAAAGGGGGCCAAAAAACTCTTTGACCACCTCTAACAGGGGGTAGCTTCAAAACACTATTTCTCTACTTAGACCTCTTGCAAATATCTGGTAAAATAAGCAGCTGTAGTATTTAAGTGTGTTCCTTGAGCAATTCCCATGCCCTCCCCGGTGAACGACGAGGAACCTGTGACTCCACTGTTGAACTTCAGTGTAAGTGGATGTTGACTGCGGGTCTGTGGCTAAGGCAATATGCTGTCAACTGTGAGAGCTGTGCTCTGGGTGCTGCTTCTGGGTTTTTTTGGTTGGTGTGGGGTTTTTTTTGTTTGTTTTGTTTTTGTGGTTTTTTAAACCCCCTCTGTGAGGACAGTGACTGCAAGGAGCAAAGTGTGGGAAGAACTGCTGCAGATAGTAACACAACAAGCTACCACAACCATGTTTACCAGTTTTTTGCATCTGTAATGTTCATATTTCTACTATTCAGGAGTAGGGGTAGATGCATGTTAATGTATAACAAACCGAGATCTTGTCAGGGCTGTGGAAAACTTTCAGTCACTATTATTAAAACTTTTCTGAGTGTTCGCGGAGAAATTCTACTAAGAACTGCTACAAAAATTAATATTGGCTGTATTTTTCTTTTAAATGAAAGTCTTTTAAGGTTGGAAGAATTCTAGAAAGTGGGAAGAAAAGCTAAAGTCTCATTAGAGCTTAAACAAAATAGACAAAATAACCTCGGTAGCTGGGCTGGTTGCCTGGACACCGATACTAGACGAGATGATTGAGACTGATATGGGATGCAATCAGACAGTAATGTTAGCACAGCTAATGCCAATCAGCACGGTGCTACAGAAAGCAGGTTGCCTGTTGTATTTTCCACTGAGTTAGACTGGAGGTGCTAAGTGAGTCGGTCTTCACTTACATTTACGTACGACATGGAGCTTGAATGTAATGTGAATTTTATTAAAGTAATGTATGTGCTGACAGCAGGTAGGAAACAGATTAGAATGACGTCAATGCATGTAAAAGTAACAGTAGATGTGGAAGCATCCAGTTACGTGTATATTTTTCAAACTTAGAGAATTCAATTAGGACTTGTTGCTTTTTTTTTAAATTTTAGTGGGTATTTTGTTGTGGAAGCATAAAATCATTGCTGGCTTAAAGGAGGCAGGGAGAAAATGACAACATCTAGCACTGTGTGCTTTTGAAATGGACAGTGGTATGGACTTGAAAGCAGTGAGGTTTGAGGATGCAGTGTGTTAGCAATAGTAATTAAGAAAGTATTTTTGGAGACTAAATACATGTGCTAAACTGAAATACATCTATAAATGTGTTTATAATAGCATCAGTGGCAAATACCTGATCAAATTTGCTCCTTAAAGGTATCAATGTCTTATTAATGGTATGTACTGTGAATTTCTTTTTCCTCTGTGTGTGTGCGTGCAAGTCACAGAACACTAAATTATCTAGAACACTTTTGTTTCTCAGACAGTAATTAGTAATTAACTGTTTAAGTAAAGCCTACTCATGTAGCTCACTCACACCTTCTCTCATAGTACCCTTGCTGGGTCAACTCCATCTTGATGCCCAAAGGCTGCCAGGTTCTAGTCCTCGGCTCCACCAGGCACACAGGTATCCTTGTGGCTTTTTTT